>JAGDQP010002396.1:0-11401 GCA_022664845.1 Lepisma saccharinum
TTTTTAGTTATTGTTATTAGTAGTAGTATCATTATCGTTGTATATCCATATATATTATCAGCATTAAATTGTAAACAGGCTTAAATTTTCTGTAAAATGTTAACATGTGTGTGTGTGTGTGTGTGTGTGCATTGTGTCTGTTTATGTTTTTTTTTCTTTGTGTAGTTATGTGTATTCATTTAGTGTTTATTCTTTTTCTTAATTATTATCAAATTATACTAGTATTAATATTGATAGCTTATTTAGATTTTGTATGTACATGGTTGAGTGGAAGAGAAGGCATTTGTGGCCTTAACTCCGCCATGGAAAATAAGTCAATAAAATAAAATAAAATAAAAAAATAAAAAATAAAGTATACCTAAGAGGAGCCTTCTTCTTTTGATTTAGAGAATTTTGATTTCACATTTTTGAACTTTGCGATGCTTACACGCATGCAAGCCCGTAGAGCATCTTGTATACCATCACGCTTTCTTTCTCTATTTTTAGGTTTAGTACCTTCGCGCATAGGATCTCAGCCTATACCCTTGTGTGGTTGGTTACATTGTGCATAATCGTAAGCTTCGAAAATAGCAGTTGAATATACTAAGTCACAATTATCAACATAATCTCAAGTGCTTCAATAAATATTTTCTTTATACCCATTTGTAGTTGTGATCAGCTAATTATTTCAGTGTTATTGGGTGGAATGCGTGGTATAAATATGAATTTCTGAAGTTCGACATTAAAGAACATTGTAAAAGCGGACAGGTTAGGGAAAATGTGTCATAATGGATCTTCTTTAACGTTACATTATCTTCAATTTAAAAAGGTAAAGCTCTACGATTAACCATAAATAAGTTATAACCGTTTTACTGCCTGAATGTAAATATGGCATGGCCGCCATATTTATGATGTCATGCCACACCACAACCACCACTGATTTTTACTGAGACTGCCATATTTTGATTCCATATGGGATAGGCTTTCCCAATTTTACAACGGCGCTTTTGGGATTCAAGGGTAAATAAAACCTATCCTATCTCTTGGTCTACGTACAACGCCTAGAATTTTCTGACAAGAGTAATAACATATGAAATAATCTCATATATAAACTCACTTCTAAAGGCATCTCACAAATAATTAAAATATTAATGACAAGATCAGATCAATCAGGTCATCGGATCAGTTGTGTCATTTGGATTAATTAGGTCATTTTTTGGTAAAGTTTCAGACTAGGTCATCCAGTCCTCGGGTTATCTATATACGGATCACCAAGTGACTCAGTTTCAACTCTGATGTGGACATTGCGTACATTGAATGCATTCTTTTGCTGAGTTTTGGTTTCTTTATTTTCATCAAGATTTCACTGAATGGGCTCTTCGGAGTCCACATGTGAGATGTACTAAAAGCTAAGTGCCATTACAAGCTAAGCGATATCTTAATAAATGTCATTAACGAAGCTCTTAGGAAAGCTTTACAGTGATTTCTTTTTTTTTTCTTTCAATTTTGCGTTTTCTACTTCTAGCGACTTCAGAAATATTGATTAATATCATATTCTAAAATTAAATCTACTGGTCCTTTTTATTTTATAGTTAAGTAGTGCAATTTCTGAAAGTAGAAATTGAGATATTTTAAATATAGCAATGCACGGGCACAGCACACCCATATTGTGCATTTTCAAAAATATTTTCTTTTAGGTTTTGACAATTGTTTAATGTGTTCTAGTGTATAACTTCATTAAACCACAATTACTTTAAATAGTGTCTTTGATCAATACAAGCATGAACAAGTCAATTTCATTTGTAACAATTGTGGTCAAACTTTACAATATCGTTAGCTTTACTAATTGCGTAGACGAGAATTAATAACTAAAATTCTGACGGAGAAAGTGTTGATTACTGATAATGATGCTAAAGTAACAACTATGATTTTAATGGTATATACTACTGGCATCTATGATGTACAATTTTAAAATAGAACTATAAATAGGAAAATACAAATTTCTCTGTTAGAGCAAAGTCCGGAATAATTATATAGATGTCTCTATCACACTTTCTAAGGTTAATTTCAGATTGAAATTTAACCAATTATCACCGCTGCTTGCAGACATTACCTGTTGGAAGTGGGGACCGGGTGATTTAAAAGTTGGTTTCTATAACTAACATAGCTTAAAAACATAAAAGTATATTCTTTACTTGAAATGAACAATGTCAGTGAAAACTAGCTACTAATTCTTACTATAATTATTGATGTGTAGTAAATTCTAAGATGTAAAGACGCTTACGCAAACTTAAACATGGAAAGATACATAAAATTAAGTTTGCGAATTCATTTAACCCGTAAATGCTTTTGTGGAATCAAATAGTATTACACCGTCACAACTAAAACCTTATTAAATTTACCCAACAACTCTGATTCCTTCATTCATCTTTCCTGCTCCAAAAAGCTGTTGCTGCTATGAATGAGAAAGTTTTCTTTTTCTATTTTTCTTTTACAGCCCCGAATATACACATGTGGGAGAAATGGATAAACTTTTAATTAAACATCTTGTGTGTGGTGTTCAATTTTTCTTGGCTTAAAAGTACTCTTGAAAACTACTACTTGGTAACTACGGACATGTCCTTCACAAACAGTTTTTTCTTTGTTGCGTTACTACTTTAAAAAAATATTTCAGCTATGCGCATGCAATTGATAGTCTGTTCCTGTGTTTTGATAGTTGAGAAATGGAGACTTCAAACGCTGCTTTGACAGAAAATGATACAATTGAAGCCTTGCAGGAGGACAGCAAATTATCAGATGATGATGAAGAAGAAATACAAACATTAGATAATAAATTATTTGAATGTTCATCAAGTAGTGAGGAAAGCGTAAATAATGAAGATAATGTTCTGGGAGATATTCAGATAATACTAGAGTTAAGAAACGGGACTCAATGGCATATACTCAAGGCCGATCAGGTTATATCCGACCGATTTGATAACACTGTTTCCACGAACTTGCCACACCGAGAATCTTGACACTTGCAGTTTCTTTGGCGTGCACCCTTATCTACCACACGTGGAACTTGCGTTTTCTTGATCGTGCAATACCGCCCGGTATTGTGAAGGGTACGCCATGACCGTTTTCCACGCACATTTTTCGTATACCCGAATAGTGAAACAGTGGAAGGAACATGGTTTATCCCGTGTTGGCCACTGTGTATTAAAGCAGACACAAAGTGCACTCGTGCAGAAACATTTGCCAACAAAACAGGGCCGTTCCAGAGCACCAGTGAAAGTATAGCCGGAGATGCTAGGTGAGGTTCGGTTGATTGCAGTCCCGGAGAATTGACCACTCCAACGTGTCATGGCCCAGAAGTTCAATGCGGCACAGTAAACTATCAGCGATGTCATTCATCGCCGTGTTTGACTACAGTGCATTAATAAGAGCCGGGCTGACACCCTCCTCACCCGCCACATTGCGGAATGCAAAACCATCTACCGCAAACAGTAGGAATAACACTTGGCGAGAACAAAGTGGAAGCATGTGATTTCATTGGATGTCGCATACATTTATCTAACACGGAATGTTCACGTTCGAGCAATTACGTATCGTGACACTACCGGAAAGGAACGAACACAATTCTACTTCCAGTGTCGCGTCCGTTTTCCACGGAAAATCATGATTGTCGCTGGATTTGGGTACCAGGGATAGTTGACCATCCCTAAGACTGAAATAAACATCAAGGTGAATGCTCCTTACTTCCAGGAAGACATCATAACCTCCATATTTCGGAAAGACATAATTCGTTAGTACTGAGTCAGCACTAACCAGGTGCTGATCTACATGCGCAAAGCGTCACGCCACCCCGTCAGAACATCCGTTCGATTTTATCGGAACATGGTGCAAGAAACTGGAATTTGTGTTATTTCCTTTCATGACATCCCCACCAAGAGCCCCATGGATTTTTGTGCACCTAAACTGCAATAACGACGTCTGCAACATCACCGTCCCCACAAGCTCCCAGGCCTCAGAAAAACTTGCTGTGAGAAATGGGATGGAATTTCCATTCTGATACTCCAATACTGTTTGTTGCAGTGGAAATTGCGATGTATGGCGATAGTCCACAATGCTGGTGGTCCAACAGAACACAATAGGTGATGGTGGCATGGATTTTCCTAATTTAGGTGAACGTTACATATTGGCCGCATACAGCCTGATCAGTCTTGTCTAAAATCCGTTGCAGTGGATCACCAACGAATGCATAACTTATAAGCACAACAAAAGGCCCAAAGAACGTTAAAACGACAACACCTAAAAGTAGATTTGACGTATTTATCCACCCTGATGTGTTGGATGAAATAATTTGAAGGTAGGAAAGTTATATATCAGAAACGGAAAAGTTGGAAAGAACTACGCAAAGAAAAATTAAAAGATATCCTTGTTTGTATATTAATAAAAATATTATTATATATCTTGTGAAATTAATTTATTGTACTCCAATTATAAAATAGGGTCCCTGGAAGTTCTTTAGTGTGGTTAAGCCCAAAAATGTAAATTACGATATAAAAAGGTATAATGCATCCTGGGATTATCAAGAAGAGAAATATACAAAAGCACTGATAACTTACAAATCAGATTTTAAATTGATAATTTAGTTTCCTGACCAAACTATGTCCAATCGATAAAGGAATAAAAGAAGTGGACAAAGCCAAATTTATAGCGGCAAAGGCCCAAAAACACAGGCGAGAGAGAAGAAATAAGAAATGATAATAATGTGTAGAAGTAATGCAAGATAACACTTTATACGCAGATATATTGAAAACGGTTAAAGGAAACGGGTTGAAACTGTAACAACATTATACTGACTAAACGTTGTACTCATAGTCGTAAACATTGTTACCATATGTAAAACTGTGTTGCCAAATTACATGAAAGTTATTTTTTTCAAATAGCATTATATATTAATTTTTATATATCTGAAACGCACATAAAATAGCAAGTTAAATTTTGAGAGCCCACCACAAGGTGTTGCAAACTTTGGGAGATATAAGATTTCAAACAACATGAAACCTAGTGATTGTATGGGTCGATACTGCGCAAAATACTGGTGCATGGAAAGTTCTACAAACTAGACGAAATATATACATGTAAAGGATCACACAAAAATCAGAGAGAAAACACAGATACAAGCACACTGCAAACAATGGCTGTGTAAATTTAACACAATGCGGTGTCCCAGCGTGACTACCACCTTTTGTACCGTAAATCAACACAACACATGGTATTGATTTCGGTACTGGGAGAAAAACGTTACGGCTGCAGCGAGATTTGAAAATAGATTGCTCTGTGAGAAGTCGAGCATCTTACAGACTTGGTTAAATCGTCAGACAGAAAATGTACTACATGCAAACGATATTTATTGAACAACGTTATAATTAAACGACGATACTATCGATTTAAACATCGTAGGGGATCAAATATATGCTGCTGAACCCCCCCCCAAAAAAAACTAAGTTACTTGCACGACTTATCCCACTTCCTATTTGTCAACTGGGAATCAGAATTCCCATTCATTGAGAATATTCCATTTCTATGAAAGCAAGCAAGATGGTGACAGCCAAACGCTTGAGCAGCATTACTGCTTACTTATCGTAACATGTCAAATGCTGCGCTTGCTTTTATAGAAATGGAACATATTCTCAATGAATGGGAATTTTGATCCCTAATTGACCAATGGAAAAGTGATTAAATCAAGGCATAAGTTGTGAGAGTAACTTTGTTTGTGTTTGGGGTTCAGCAACATGTTTTTTTATCCTCTATACTGTTTGAATCTACAGCTCTTTGTGTCTGACGATGTAGCTAAGTCAGTAAAACGCTCGACTTCTAACTGAGCAATCCGTGTTCAATTTTGCTGCAGCCGTACCAGGTAACGTTTTTCTCCCAGTACCAAAATCAACATCGTGTGTTGTGTTGATTTAACACAATAAGTGGTAGTCACGCTGGGACACCGCATTGCGTTGAATTAACACAGCCATCCGTGTTTTCTCTCTGATTTTCGTATGATCCTTTACATGTATATATTTCGTCTAGATTGTCCCATTTTTCATGCCCCAGTATTTTGCGCAGTGTCGACCCATACAATCACTAGGTTTCATGTTGTGTGATATCCTATATCTCCCAAAGTTTGCAACACTTTGTGGTGGGCTCTCAAAATTTAACTTGCTATTTTATGTGCGTTTCATATATATAAAATTTAATATATAGTGCTATTTGAAAAAAATAGGTTTAAAGCTAAGTTGGCAACACTATTTTTACATATTGTAACAATGTTTACGACCATGAGTACAATGTTTAGTCAGTATAATGTTGTTACAGTTTCAACCCGTTTAATTTAACCGTTTTGAATATATCTGCGTATAAAGTGTTATCTTGCATTACTTCTACACATTATTATCATTTCTTATTTCTGCTCTCTCGCCTGTATTTTTGGGCCTTAGCCGCTAAAAAATTGGCTTTGTCAATTTCTTTCATTCCTCTATCGATTGAACATAGTTTGGTCAGCAAACTAAATTATCAATTTAAAATGTTCCCTTGTAAGTAGCAAAGTTCCCCTGGATCTTATGGAACCGGCCAAAGTTTATTGTGTTGTTGGTTGCATACCGTCCAGTAAAAGTGTAGTAAACTTATTTAACTTAATTAGAACCATTTTAGTCAGCCTCTGTTTTCAGCCCGTTGCGATTATATAAGCGCAATACTTGTTAAATTCACAAACATACATGCTCCAGGCGGTATTCAAACCCGCGATCTTGGAGACGCTTGCCTAATCCCTTAGACAAGACAACTACCTTGGTCTGGCATATTGCCCGGTGAACAATTTATATAAGTTTGATGCTCGTTAGTCCACTTTGCTAACAGAATGGGAACTTTATATTTTTCACATACACTGTAAAAACTAAAAACACTCTATGGATAAATGTAACTCCGCTTGATGGAGAAACAAATCTCCAAAGATAGTTTTTTCGCCTATGTACTCCTAAATGTGGATACAGCTTAAGCCCTTCTTTGTAATGAGACGTGTACCTAACGCCATTTATAAGCTGAATATTTTCTATTTAATGGCTTAGTGTTAACTGAAATAAAAAAAAACAATTTCTTTTCGAAAACATACTTTCCTTTTCTTTAAAAATAAAGTAAAAGATTATTTTGTTTAAGCATGACTAAAAAGAGAAGCACGTGGCGCGATCTCATATACGATCACTATAAATTCTTCTATTGGTACGTCCCATGAGTTTCTTTTTAATCATGCACAAACAGAATTAGTTTTTACTTTAAAGAAATAATTGTTTAAGACAAGTATGTCCTTTAGAAAGTTTTCATTATTATTTTTTCAGTTATTCGGTGACCCGATATATTTTCTTAAGCTATGTTGGTGACCCAGATCCTGAAGTGTTCTGCAATCAATCAAACCCAATATCGGTGCTGGCTAGTGTTGACTTTAGGATGAAGAACATCATATTAAAAATATTAAAATATGCTTTTAAAATATATAAATAAATAGAACTATATTAAAGTAACAATGGAATATCCCCGAATTACATCGCTTTGCAAAATTTCAACATTCTACGATGCCTGGAAATGAGTTAAATTAACGTTGCAAGATCTGAGAATACCACGAACCATTGTGAACTATAGAAAATAATATAAACACGTTTGAAACTGGTGAAAGTGATTTTCCGTATAACGTTCAGCTGATTTTACACTTTAAATTCGGTTCCTTGAGGATTGTAATGTATGGTGTACCTGCAATTTTGAGGTTACTTACGTTTTGGATGAATGCTTATGTTGTTGTTGGTTAAGCCTTTGGAATAACGTCACTTTTATTTCATTCACCACGACGTTATGTTTGTTTTCGTTACGAACATAGGATGTGTGTATGTAGAGTTCTACGTATAATTAATTGGAGAAGAAAAACAGTAGAAGTTGTTGATTTTATTTTTTGTACATTCAAGATCTTCAAAGTGGACAAAGGAACGTATCAAACGTGAGTAAAGCATTATACCTTATACACTATAAAAACAGTATATCTGAATTGAGAGTACGAAATTCGAATTTTGTAGTCCCAATTTTTGAGAGGCAGTGGCGAACCCAGGGTTGGGGTTAGAGAAGCGGTTTCTTGCCCATCAGTTCTGGGAAGGGAACAGATTGATAGAAACAAAAAGATGGTAAAATATGAATCATTGTTCCCGTTATCAATTCTTGAAAATTGCGAGTAAATTACGCTACCTATTTTTCAGAGGAGGTGACATGAGTAAAAGGAAACAACTTCCAACCCTGCTACTGAGAATGTCCTCTAAGGAGTTCTAAACACGGTTTAATAGGTCAAAGTTTAAAACAATAACCAACAGTTTAACTACCGAACTCTGAAGCTACTGGCGATTATTATTTTCCCGAACATTTATGAATATAGATTTCCTACATATCACTGAGACCAGATCTTTTTGCTGATTAAACATTTTCTTCTTGCAGTCTATGAAAATATCCTATAAATTGAAAGAAAACATATTTCTATCCGGTGGCCTAGTAGGTAAAGCACAAAATTTCCACTCGGAACTGGAATGACTCCGCTTTCGGCGAAACACACTAACGTTTTCCGGAGTTTTCTGTTTCAGCAGGAAAGCGGGGTCGGGATGGTGGTTGAAGTAAGGACTTGGCCGTTACTTTCCCCATCCCTATGTTGAAAGAGTGATCACCGAAGAACGTCGTACCTAGGATAAGTGACACATTGGGACACAATTGTCCGCTGAACTCAAAAATTGAAAGTCGAATAGAAACTTTCTGAGATGTCCATAAGAATATAAATATTGTAGTATGAAAGTCTTATTTCGAAACTATACAGTATTTCAAATTTTTGAAGTTAAAACAAGAATTAAACACATTACTATGAAGAATTTGTAGCTTAACGAAAGAGCGCTCCATTAAATTACAACACAAAAATTCCCAAATAGAATTAAATGAATGTATAACTAAGTGGTAGAAAACTGAGCAAATATTTTGTTCCTTGAACAATATCCAGTTGACGAAAGGGATAGAATACAAGTGGGATAGAAGGAGATGTACGAAAGAAAAATTGCAATTTTGAATTATTGTGAACAAGTATAAATTACATATGCACCTTTCACAATTCAATAATCCATTTTTACTGTAAACCAAACGGCAATAGAACACAATTCTCATTACATTAGTTATAAAACCCAAAAAGGTGTGATTTGCTTTTTGTACTTGCAACCGTAAACTGATAAGAGGTCGAAATACTTTTAGAATCCTTAACTTAGAATGGAATTATCTTGATAAGTAATGATGTAAGTAAGTGGTTTTGGCTTAGTAAATCGAAATCGAAGTAAAATCTGATACATCCATTTAAGCAGTGTTTATGATTAAGAGTACCGTATAGGGAGATTTCGCGTGCTAAAGTGTCTTTGACCAGGAATAAAATGGTTTAATACGTCAAACATAAAATTCTCCTCTAAGATATATTCATCAATCATTACACTAACATAAATAAATCTATTAAGGACTATTTTGAGTGTGATTTGCTGAGCCGACACCAATTACGGCTTTACCTGTTGAGATCTGACGACATTTGTGACGATGCCACAAATGTGATTTGTGATTATATATATATATATATAAATCTGTTTTCTATAAAATCGAAATATATATTAGGGTGATTCGAAACCTTCATATTCTCTACTTTTTCTCTCACCCCCCTAAAATGTTCGTTTTTATAGAAAACTGTTTTCTGCAAATTTTATTGAAATTGTTTAATATTTAGAAGTCACTCGCATATGCCAGATTGGAGTATTACGTTATATTGGCAGAGAACGTTTCAGATCGCTATGATAGTGATTAAAAATAATCACTATTTTCATTTAATTTAATTTCAATTTTATATCCCTCAATTAGTAGAAAATGTAATCATTTTAACATGGACATTGAAAGAGAATATGATATGCAAGTTGAAAGTTATTGTTGAAATATATGTGGCATTCCAGGTGATATCGATCAATTTTTATGCAAATAGATGCTAGACCCTTTTGAATTTTTTTCATTTTACCACCATAGATAACCCTTCTAGTAAGTAACACAAAACAATTTTTATTATATTTTTACCAGCACCCATTTTGAATCTAGACTCACTTTTCTACGCTGTGGCAAGCAAAAATATATGTTTGCAAGGGTTTACAAAAACAAACACTGCTCTCTTATCGTTAAAGATAGAAAGTTCTAGGTTTCACTGGATGTAAGTATATATTTGGAGTTTTTTAGAAAATGCATAAAACTTCTGAAAAATATTTTTGAAATCTGGACTTAAGGGGCTCATAATTCGACCTTAGTCATGAGCCAAATCATAGTTTTTATGGACTATTTAAAGTGACTTGGAGTTGATACCCAAAGTTGTAACTTTTTGTGTAAGAACTATGCCTGGTAAACCTTTTGGTAAACTTTATTTTATATGGGCCAGACATCGGCCCGTCACGATTCGCCCATTTCCAGCCAGTTGAAATACACACCCATTCCGCTACCGAGACTCGAACCCGGGAACTTAGAGCCTTTGGAGTAATGCATCAGACAGCACGGCTACCCGGCCTGTAACTATGCCTGGTATCGTTTCCAGAGTTGTAAGAAGAAAGTTTGGATTTGGCCCCCCTTCATAGCATTTTTTGGCCTCAAAGTTGAGAAAAATCGAAATTTTGGGCATTTCAAGGTCAACGTTCGGAAAAGGGAAACCAGATGGAAAACTGTTATTTATACCAGACAATCCATCTACTAGTACTGTACAGAACCTTCAAGTCTAATTTTGGAGTTCGAAGTGGTATTGAAGTTATAGGGTCTCAAAACATGAGCATTTACGGCGTATCTGTTACTACTCTTGCTCATGTTTTAAGACCATATAACTTTTATACCACTTCGAATCCCAAAATGAAACTTGAATGTTTTGAACAGTATTAGTAGACGGACTGTTTGGCAAAAACAATAATTTTCTATCTGGTACCCCTTTTCAGAACTTTCTATCTTTAATGAGAAGAGAGCAGTGGCATTTCTCTGAACCGTTGGAAACCTCTATTGTTGCCTGCCGCGGTGAATAAAAGCGAGCCTAGATTCAAAATGACTGCTGACAAAAATAAAATAAAAATCGTTTTGTCCTGCTTACTATCTATGATACAAATATAAAAAAAATCAAATTTATGGAGCAACTCGTGCTGGTCGATTTCACATGGAATTCTCCCATACAATCGCGTGAACGACCACTAAATGTAAACTAATTTTGCTGAAATTTTCCATACATTAACAAAACATACATTGAAACAAAATGAAGGTGTGAGACGAAGCAAAATTTGAAGTTTAAAATTTCCCTTTATATTTAAAAATCACTCTAATA
>JAGDQP010002396.1:11501-104307 GCA_022664845.1 Lepisma saccharinum
GCTCGTCTGTGTGTGTGTGTGTGTGTGCGTGTATGGAGAGAATTTTCGTCTCCATTGGCGGAGTATTACATATTGATAGAATTTGTTCACATTTGCCGAGAAATTCTAAACATTTCATTTATTTCAGAAATATCAACGAAAACAAGATATTTAATTAAAGCACATCATAATTGTCATACAAATGAACATTTTTCAATTCCATATAAAGTTCCTGTAAAATATTTATTATGTTCCTATTCGTGATTTGAAAGAGAAGAAGAAAACATTCTAAC
Organism: Lepisma saccharinum; assembly: GCA_022664845.1. Classification (NCBI taxonomy): domain Eukaryota; kingdom Metazoa; phylum Arthropoda; class Insecta; order Zygentoma; family Lepismatidae; genus Lepisma; species Lepisma saccharinum. Next base: position 11,774 of record JAGDQP010002396.1, read on the forward strand.
TAACCAGAAGAGAGATGCATCTACCAAGAAAGACTTTCTTATCCAGCTGTACGCCACTCGTTTCCAACAGAAGTGTCTTTCAATATTGAATGAACTTTTACTACCCTCTACGACAAAACGTGTTTAGGAATATTTTCGTTTCCCCCTTCTTTTCTTCAGGCTATTCAATTCTATATTGAAGTGAAAAGGTAGGGATGAGTTCAGTTTCTTTATTCTCTACGATATCGAAACTCTATTTCTGTATTTGCAAACGTCAATCAAGACATCGTTCACAGAAAACTTCAGAAAATGGTTATTCAAAAAGAAGAAAGTTATTACAGCCTTGAGGATAAGAATTGTAATGAATATTATTGACTGAGGAATAAAACATCTAATCTGGTTTCTTTGTTCTGTGCCTTTCTCTTAATGTACCATCACTCTCCAATGCATCTTAGAGTTGCAATAATTCATCATACGTGAAATTACTATTTTAACTGATTGAGTTAGATATTCATTATTACTGTTAAGTGATATTAATATTGATATGATCATCATTTTCTATGAGCACTCGAGGCATTTATTTTTTCAATATAAATTCTTCAAATTTATTGTAAATTGCATTTGCATTTTGCACCTATTAATGCATTCTGAATAGAACCATATATTCTACATTTTATTATTAGTTATTCAATGTTTAAAATTATTTTAATTATCCGTAAATTGTAAATCGTGGAAATTTAAGGGCGTTTATACATTTCTTTAGTCTTATGATTCTTAAAAGTTAAATTATAAATGGCTCAAAATAGTATTTTCTATCTGTTAGTGGGTTTTAGACAGAGCCATCGATTTTGACCATGCATCATACACAAGGGCGCCGATTCCTCTGTAAGTTTGGGGGGGCCCATTCCGATAAATTTTATTGTTTGTTTCCAGGTGAGGGTCTAAGAAGGCACATATGATACAAATTCAATTCAGATTTTGCAAAATATTGTTTATTCGTAAAAAAACAAACATATAATAGTATACTTACAGTCATTATGAAGGCTTCCCCAGGCCCAGCTATTACAGAATTTAACAATGTTTGTATAACGTTAAAAAAAATTCACTAAAACATATTATGTTCTAACTAATAAGAACAAAGTTCTGCTGTTACTAGAAAATAAACTTAGGAAATAACATAAACTAATGTTAGTATATGCAGAGGAGTTATCCAGCTTTCCCAAATGTGGTTCTCTTCCGCCGCGCTACTGCTTTATTTGACTTTTTTATTTTAATTTTCGGCTCTCGATCTCGACAGGCATGGTTCAAGAAGCTTCTGTCTCACCTACAGTGAGAAAAAATATTTGGACAAGTTCAACAAAGAGGAAAAGAAGACTGTATCACACGCAAAACGTGGTCCATTTCGAAATCCCTTGCTTCTTTATAACTTGGATACCTTAGATAGAATGGTATAGAAATGACTACCACTCGATACACCTGAAAGGTAACATTAAACGAAAGAGTGATAACTACGTAAATTCATGGAAAAAATGTATTTGGACAACCCGAAACTACTCTCGAAAGAAATGTTCTAGGAATAGAGCACTCTGCGTGGTGTACTGAAGCAATCCACACCGTGTCAGGCATAAAGAAGCAGCATGGGGAACAAATTGAGTTGAACAACATTGCAACTGCTCACTTTAATTTCAAATTACGTGCTGAAGGTAAAAGGTACTGAGACATAGCCAAGCTTGTTGGAAAGCCTTGCTCTACCGTTAGATACATCATAAAGAAACATAAAACAGAATAATTATTGGGGATTCGTTCTGATCAACTGAGGAAACTAACTGCCCGGAATGAAACTACATTCTTCATTCTGTAAACAAAACTCAAAGAATTAGTTTTAAAGATTTGGTTACTTCACTTGCCTAGGATATGCAAGTTAATGTTACAAATGTGTAGATGTGAACAAAACAATTGTTATTCAGAAGATGTGTAATCAGAAACAAAGCATACATATCAGAAGAAAGCAGAAAGAAGAAGTTCTAATTTTCCAAGAAATATCAATATGAGTGCCTGGAAATTTGGAAAGAGTTTATTGTTTTTCTAGGATGAGACTAAGATAAACTTGTATTGTAGTGATGGATATCAGGACGTGTGGAGAAAGAAGAATGGAGCTTTCAGAAAGCAGAACATTGTTTTAACTGATAAAAACGGAGGGTCTGTTGTGTAATTACTAATAGAGTGGCCAGTATTCATACCCTGGATACACATCTTCTAAATCCCAATTGTTTCAAAGAATTTCGGGTTGTTCAGTGAATTACTAATATTAACTTACATATCCTAGGCGAATGAAATATTTAGCACTAATTCTTTGAGTATTGTTCACAGAATGAAGAATGTAAGTTTCATTCCAGGCATTTAGTTTTCTTGGTTGGCCAGAACTGATTCTATTCCGCAATAATTGCTCCGTTTACATTGCTTTATGATGTATCGAACGGTAAAGCATGACTTTCCAACAAGCTTGGCTTGTCTGACACCGTTTGGATTGCTTCAATATACTAAGTCGACTGCTCTTGTACACAAAAGGATACCTAGAACATTTATTTCGAGAGTAGTATTGGGTTGTCCAAATACTGCTTTTTTGCGATGAATGTACGTAGTCGTCACTCTTTTGTTGCCTGCTACCTTCCAGGTGCATCAAGTGGTAGTTATTTTTTTAAGTATTCTATCTAAGGTATCCAAATTATCATAAAAGGGCAAGAAATTTTGAAATGGTCCATCTTTTACGTGTGATAGTCTGATTTCCTCTCTGTCGAATTTGTCCAAATATTTATTTTTCCGCTGTATATAGCTTCCCTATCTATAAGTTGTATTAGAAACTCAAAATTACGGTGTTAATGGCAAACAATAATTGCATCCAAACGTCAGTTTGAAGGATATATTTCCAAGTGGAAGTCTACTCCTACTTTTGTGTGAGTTCTTCTTGTCACTTATTATTCTTGTATATATCTCTTTTTCTTAAGTTATGTTTATATATGACAATATCACGATGAATGATCCTTAACCCTCGGAACGCCAATATAATTTCATCTCACGGAACGTAAAGATGAGTCATTTTCGAAGCATGTATATTTCTCGTATCAAATAAAGTACTTGTTCAAATTTAAGGTATTTTAGAGTATGGTTGTATTCATTGTAAAGTATTTATTGCATTGTATTGTATTTATTTCTTGTAATTTATTTTTTCAAGTAGATACTACAAAATAATGAAACATACAGAAAAAACTAGTACATCATATTAACATTGCAACCATTTTCATCGCTGCACAAAAATAAAGGTACCATGAGTCTCTTACTTATTTACACATATAAATTACGACATATAAAGCTATCAGAATCAAGCTACCTTCCTCTTTCACCCTCACATGTAAAGCATACCGTATCTGTTATATTCTCATTCTTGCAAATGAAACGATTACATTTCTGACAGTATGCGGAGTATACAGGATTTCACTCTTTCATTTAATGACTAATCAACAAAAATAATATTTTGACTGTATGGGTCATTTTTGACCTGATCTTCCCGATTTTGGCGTTCCGAGGGATAAACGACAGAAAATACCTTTTCATTTTTTCTTTCATTCTTTCTTTTCTTTTCTTACTAAATGGTCTTGATTGATGTTATGCACGAAACTCCAGAAACAACACAATCAATACACGAATTAACTCCTTTAGCCAGTCGAAGGGGTATTTATTATACGTGATGTAATTTATATAAGTACTGTTTCGGGGAGGAATTTATCATTGAAATAGATTTTCCAAAGGAGATAAGCTTAGTAGAAGGGGAAAACGAATGACCATGTACTGTTGAAATAGGAAAACCAACTTCACCTTATCATTTGCCCCCCCCCCATTAGGGGGGCCTACTTCAACTTTGGGTGTGCCAGGGCACCCAAAGCCCCCCCGGGATCGGCGCCCTTGATCATTCATTTTATTTTTAATCTTATAACCCTTAAATAATTTGGTGAAAAATATTTTCTGCACTTTATTAGATTTTGCGTTAAAGCATATTTTTAAAAGTTTTTTATATGTATTTTACTTTCGTTATTTTAGTGTTCATGTAATTAAGCCTTCGCTTGAATCCGACAAGAGACAGTTTTAGCTGAAAGCGTCTAAATATGAACGTTTATTTTTGGGTGGGTGTGGTGGAAGAGAGCGATAAGGAAGGGGTGATGACAGATTGCTTGACACAGACTGGGACTACTTTAGAGAGAGACAGAGAAAAAAAAGGAAATTGTTGCAGTGTATTTTAGGTTAGTGTACATTTCAGCTGATTATACATTATTCGAAGAGACCTCCTCTTGTGTATAGAACAGAAACTAAATTGAAAAAAATATCTAGAATAAAAGTCTGAAAGTTAATTTCCTTCGACATCGAAACCGTGTATCTGTCGATGTCAGGTGTTGGGTCTGTTGTAGCTTTAAATCAAATTCTATATTTTGGAAAGTTTCAATTTAATTTGTTTCTGTTCTTATTTGTAGTTTAAAAAAAAAATGTCAGTCAATGTGGAACGCACCAATTTCCACAGCAGATGATTTTACTTTTGTTTGAGTTCTCTGCTTAATTCGCGTTTCTGAAGTGAACATTATTTATAATTTTAACCATTTTTCCTTGTGTTAAAATAAATGGCAAATTTATAGGTTTTTATATAATAATTGTTTTCTAGATTTTTCGTCTAACGATGATGATGATGGAACTGCTGATAACATAGTGCAACAAATTTGAACTCGTTCAATTTTGCCAGTGACCGTGGCTGTAGTTGGCGCTGTGATGTACATGAAGTGCAATCTAGATCTTGGCGATCTGTTGGTTTGTCACGACTATCATCTGTTTTATCTTCCAGTGCCGCGAGATGAAAGTAGGTGTTCTTTACTAAATCACGTAAGCTGATTACGAAAAAGAAATCCTAAATATTCCGTAACCTAGCGATTTTTTTAGAAAATATATGCCACACATATTCGTTAGTTGGCCAATATATTGCAATTCACGAAAAACAAAGTAGCAACTTTCATGGCACTTGGAAACAACTCCAGTATAGTACCGTATAGTACAGGAGGAACCTGTACCTGGATATAATAGAGATCATGTTCTAACAAAATTTATATTACAAAAAATACAAAATGTACCAAAAATGTGGAAAAGCTTGAAACTTTCCGTTATGAGTGGATGATAAAATTTCTTGCAGGAGTGTCCAGCAGTGATATGTCAAAAGGTTTTGTGGCCACCTTCCCTGATATCGTTTTTCCACACAGCTCCGAGATTAGGCGGGAAAAAATCCAAATTAGAATACAGACAATGCAGTTTGTGCGACATATTTAACCCCGTAGCCATGTAACTGCACAGTATGTGTTCCGTGAGTTCCGTGTAATTCCTATCACTGACGTTTCCCAAGAAATTGTTGCATACATCTTTGAAGGCAAGCCAAGCTGACCTTTCAGTATATGTCAGAAACTGGTCAAAACTAATGCCTTTCTAGTCTGTGTAGCAGGTATTTTCTTTCAGACGAGACCCAAGTTATTCAGCCTCCCGTTTTGAAATTTTGCCTGTGACCGTGGCTGTAGTTGGGGCTGTGATGTAGATGGCGTGTAATCAAGATCTTGGCGATCTGTTGGTTTTTTACTACTGTCATTGTTTTGCCTTCCAGTGCCCATTCCGTTGGTGATTTTGGAACTGGGAGACTCAGAATGCGAAAGTGGGCACATTGCAGATTGCAAATTCAGATATGAAACTGTGTGTTTGGGTTCACTCGAGATTTCTGTTACTTCCGTGTCATGTGCCCTCTAGGTTGTTCTCTCTATGACTGTTGTACGGGAAATGGCATAGTTGGGTGAGTTCCATGCAAACAACCTCTTAAACAGCGGAAGCAACAGTTCTGTCGTGACCCACACTTACTCTCATCTACCTTTGATTCAAAATACTAATCGTATGCAATGTGACGAGCGAGAAAATGGGATGTCTTTGGAACTTAGTGGTAAACTCACTGCACACATAACACAGAAGGCTGGGTGATTAACACATTTCCCAGACATCGATAGGCACAAGAAACACGCGAACAGTATTCTTCACGTACGGGGATTTCCACTACACACACTGTAGGAACAGCACTGTGATCCCACTAGCGACTGACTGACGCAAATAACTGCAATACCACGATAGCTCAACCACGTGGCTATCTATCCCTTCCTTCTACAACCCTCGCCTCTGAAATGTCGATAACATTAGCCCTTTGAAAAGGCTGTGCTTATAATCGCCACGACAACAATAACATGAAGCCGTTCGCTGATAAAATTGAGTTTCCAGAGAAAAGTTTAGATAATAGCGAAAAACGGTTTACACTATCGTCATCAGGGCACTTAAATCCATAGCAATCACGTGTTTGTGGCAATTTTTCATTATCGCACAGTGTAATCGGAGTGATTAACAGTGTCGATTTCTGTGAGAGCGATCTCGTATCTGATCCCGATGGAAGCTTCCAGTGTCGGTTTTTGGTACCTACTCAGTAGCTGAAAAAATACAAAACAGATCGCAGTCAACAAGACCGAAAAAGAGATGACGTAATACCTTTGATTAATGAAACCCGCTTCGCAGAAGGAGAACTCATATCAGTTTTTCAGTTAGGATAATGAGAATTCTACCAAGATATATTATTACCTAGAATCCTAGCATACGATGAACCCAAAATTATTTGCCATTTCTTTTCTTCTTATGGAGGTAAAGTTAACACTAAACGTAAGACATATAGTTTTATGTGGATTTCGAACAGATTATCGACAAAATAAGACAGGTTAAAGTAAGGTAATGGGAGTGTTGCTTGCGAGTAGATATGGAGCTTGCTTCGTCAATATGTATCTTCTTCTCTAAACTCTTCTGTCAAATTATCGTGATTTTTCCTTCTTTAGTAAACTTAATATGAGACTTGAATGACGGGAGCTCACAATATTGACATTAAAAGTGAATACACGCTCGAGGCACCAGCTAGTGGTATAACGTAATGATATATCAATATAAATAATTCTGCAGTCATTTCCAGATCTACTATTGAAATTTGATCAACCATCGAAACTGCACGGATAGAAGAGATCATAGATAAAGAGAAAGCGCTATTAATAGGCCATTAAAAATATCAATGAACCTAGAACAAACTGCAACAGAATTTCTGACAGCAGTTTCTAAATAAAAGATGACTCCTAAAAACGATGGAACAAAGTCCACCACTGTAACTCTATTCATAACTCCAACATGGAGGAAATTAACAAAATGGCTGATTTTCAAAGGCTATCTATGTATATCTGTAAGTTTGTTACCTCGCAGCAGCTAAGGTAAAAGTGCTATTTTAACAAATGGGGTATCGTTGGAAACATATTGATTTATAGTGTGTCCTAGGTTATATGATAAAATAATAAATCCAACATGGCGGAAATCAACAACATCGCGTATTTTTACTTGTTATATATGTTCGTATGTAAGTTTGTTACCTCTTATAGTCTAAACTCCTTGATAGATTTTAACAAATGTGGTGTCGTTGGATTCGTTTTGATTCAGAATGTGCTCTAGGCTATATGCAGTCATGAAATGACAAACGAAACGTGGCGGAAATTAACAACATAGAAGAAATTTACACAGTCTATTTATGTATTCATGTAAGTTTGTTATCTCATAGAACGTAAACTACTTTAGCGACTCTAACAAATAAGGAATCATTGGACTCATCTTGATCCATACTGTGTCCTAAGTTATAAGAGGTCATGAAATAATAAATCCAACATGGCAGATTTTAATTTCACAGGAATTTTCTGATACTGGTTTCTAGATGAAACATATGTGTTGGAACGAAGGAACAAGGTCTACTAATGTAACCCTCTGGCAGATATGGAATTAATGTCTTATTTTGATTCATTTTGTATCTGATTATTTCCTTTCTCAGTACATTCAATTTATTAATAGCTCACGAATTACCTGTTAATAATGAAAACAACAAAAAGAGAATAAGAGGAAAACTCTATTACTTCATGAGGAAAACCGTGCACCTTCCGGAACTCATTTTCACTCCTCTTTATTTCCATGCGTTCCTCTACACAATTGCCAGATCATGTATCAGGTTAAGTCCCCTTGAATTTCTGTATTATGTTACAAACGCCTTTATGGGTCCGGGCTAATTTTGCTCCAGAATAATAAACATTTATTTCCTTGTACGATTTCTTGAACGCTATGCATTAATGGATTAATCTATGTGCTTTTTACAAAATTAACTCAAGATTTAAGCATATTTCATTGCATATAATATATATTATTTCATCACTTCATATAGCCTAGGACACAGTTTGGATGAAGATAAATCCAACGGCATCTTATTTTGTTAAGATCGCGCAAGTAGTTTAGCCTGTGCGAGGAAAGAAACTTACATAAATACATATATAGCAGGTGAAAATCCGCCATATTGTTGATTTATGCCATGTTTGATATATTTTTTCAAAACTTCATATAACCTAGGAAGGACACAGTATGGATCAAGGTAAATCCAATGAAACCATATTTGTTAAAATTACTCAAGGAGTTTAGCCTATACGAGGTAACAAACTTCCAGACATACATAACCGATGAAAATCTGCCATCTTGTTATTTTTCGCCATATTGTAATTATGAATGAAGGTACAGTGGTAGACTTTGTTTGATCGTTTTAAGCACATATTTTAACCTATAAACAATTGTCAGAAATTCTGTTGGAGTTCGTTCTACGTTCACCTAAACATTTAGCTAACTTGACTGGACTATAAATGAAGAGGATGTTTGGGGGCTCTACATGCGATGGGGAATTAAAGGAAAAACTGATAAAAGGTACGTAAAATGGTGAGCAGAAATAAATTAACTTTTCGTTTAACATTAGGAAAAATTGGGATTTTGGGGAAATTGTGAGAGATTATAATTCAAACCAGATCGTCAGTAAGGCCTACTTATGTGACTGCTGCAAAATGCCTACACGAGTAAACATGCCAACAAAAAACTGAAGTACTATGCTGACACAGTAATACATTGATTGATTTATTCAATTTTGATATGTTGATTACTTTCAAGTAAACGTACACTATATTATATGTATTATATTTCTCATTTTCAGATGAAAGGCATTTATTCCGAGGAACAGTTCTTTTTCTGATGCGTTCAGTCTGAGGAAGACGCCGAGACATAGAGTAGAAACTGTTACGTTTTATCTGTCTTGTCAGGGAATTTAACTGTAATAGTTTAAATTAAATCTTGGTATTTGTAATTGATCTACATAATTTTAGGTTTTGTGTTTATGGAGAAAATCGCTATGGGGTCATGTGTTGTTAAGTATGTTGGAAAGAAATTAGATTAAATGATTCTACAAGCACTGACTCATTTAATTTACGTTTTGGTTGAATTTGATTTTTAATTAGTTAGCGGAATTCATAGTTTCTTCTGAAACAAAGAGAGGGAGCGGACTGATGAGAGTCGAACCTAGGTGTATTCTGTTGTCATCTCCAGATTTTCCATCGGGCTTGTGTTGCTAAGGAGATTCAATAGTTGCTTTTTGGATCTAAGGATTTATAACGTTCATTACTTTTTTTAAAAAATGAATTAAATGTTTTAGAGCCTTGGCTTAATGTGAAATTGAATTAAAAAGTAAGAGATGATAATAAGTGATTCTACCAAACTCCGTCGTGTGGGTGGGTGTCACCCTCAAATCCCCAAGAGCCCCCCGAGCTATATAATTTTTACTGTTCAAAAAAGATCAAAATCATGCAAAACTCCACTTGCACCCTCGCAATTTTTAGATTACCTCCCCCGAAAGTGAAATGTTTGGCGGAATCCCTGACAAAAACTTACCACAAGGTTTATGATTCATGTACTTATGCAAGTGAAGCTTACAAGGAAGGGTACCCAGGTGTAACAAGCCGATTGTGATAAGATTGCACAGACATAGAGAAAGAAGCGACACTTATTTTTTATATCGGCCAACAACAGCATTGAAAGGGTCAAATAGGGGCATAAATATGGGGTCAAAATGAGATTGTGTGGAATATTGAGAGAACGAGAAGAGATATCGGAAAAGGTTAAATGTACGAAATACTACCCATAGTCGACGCAAGGCAATGAGGTAGGACGCACCCATGCGAAGAAAGCAGAACATCCGGAAATGGACCAATCAGATATTTCCGGATTTCCAACATTGCCTCAATGTGCTACGGAAATGAGCGAAGAGGGTGGCAAGGGGCAGGAAGAAAGAAGAAACGAAAACGGAAAATACGTGTTTTTGTTTTGGGTACATACTTCGCCCGTATGCGAAAGAGACGCAGATTCATCTCAATGCACGAAGATGGGAGAGCACTCAGGAAGGATGCAAACGCCGTGGGTAGAGGCAGCCAGCGAGACAGTACAGCACAGTGGGTTGCATATACATCAGAACAACAAGTTGAATTTTTTAATTTGAATTTATTTTAAGGCCTTTAGGCAACAATGGCTCAGGTCGTATGGATAATGATGGGATGAATTGGTGGAATGAAAAAAGTGGGAGGAAACGTGAGGACCTCGAGAAAACCCATGCACACGGTGTTTGTCCACCACAAAACGTCAAGTTGAGTTGTAGAAAGAACTCATAGATAAAGGATTACAAGGTCAGATGACGTAGTACGGCATGACACATGCAGGTACTGTAGGGAAAGAAAGAACAGGTTGATGTTCGAATTTCACTTTGAACGCTGTCTGGCTCTGCGAGGCGAGAAGCATATCACAGCAACAATGCAATCTCTACCTGTCATCACACATAGCTACACAATACAGCCTGTTGTATCTGCCAGTGAAAAGTTGCTGTCGCCCATGCTCATTGTCTTGAAAGAGCTTCATGGTACGTTTGGGCCACAAATTCAACAATGTTCCGCCCACAGAACTTATACATTTGTGCATCATCATCTGGGAAAGTGACAGAACAGATCATTAAGACGTGGTTCCAATCGGTGTTCCTTCCACAGGTCAATGAGCAAACGGTACTGTTAGTCGACTCGTGGACGGGTTATGATCGAGCAACGATAATGATACTGGACTTGGCAACAATAATGCCACTGGACAGGCAGTGCAACATTATGACGATACCTACGCATACAACTGGGTTAATACAACCCGTTGACGTGTATGGTGTGAGAGTTTGGAAGAACTTTGTACGCAAAGTATCTGATGGGTACGCCTTCAGCAACTCAACATCAATTTACACAGCAAAAGACAATATCCTGACACTTCAATCCCTTGCGCATAATCAACTGTCGTCTCCACGGTACATACGTGTATTCTAATAAGTTATGTTGTACGTCCATATGTACGCGAATTTTCGTAGTGATACTCATGCGTGGTACTGATATTACTGTTGCTGTTTATCTTACATATGTGGACCACCTGTTATTATATTCTACTGTGATATGCATGTTTGTTTTTGTGTAACTACTGCCCACACACATTTTCGTTTCCAGCAGGTATCTCATCGTTGTTCCCATTACGCGATACATGCCACCCACTCGTTCCCATTACGCGATATATGCCACCCACTGTGCTGTACTGTCTCGCTGGCTGTCTCTACGCACGGCGTTTGCATCCTTCCTGAGTGTTCTCTCATCTCCGTGCATTGAGATGAATCTGCCTATCTTTCGCATACGGGCGAAGTATGTACCCAAAGCAAAAACACGTATTTTCCGTTTTCATTTCTTACGTGTCGCTTCTTTTTCGATGTTCTCTATGTCTGTGCAATCTTATCACAATCGGCTTGTTACACCTGGGTACCCTTCCTTGTTAGTATATATAATTGACAGATGAGAATGGATGATTTTGAAATTATGATATATTATGGAACTACCTGTCTCCAAGTGGAATATGATGTTTTTGGTAGTTGGAATCTGATATTGATGTATGTGCTAATGTATAACGATTGTATATGACTATTTGAAAGTAATGGATGATGATAATGTTTATTTATTGTTCAAGTAGCATATATTGATTATGAAGCTGACGATTAAGCATACAAGAAATGTGTAAATGATGTATTTAATATATTGACTAAAGAAGCCAAGGGATACCTGTGACATTAACGAATAAAAATTGTTCGATGTAAGCTTTTATAGATAACCTGAAAACAATATGACATACAATTGTTATATTTTGTACACAGATGCGTTAAGGTCAAAGGTTTCTTTGTGCAAAACATGACGGTTTTGTGTTACATATATATCTGGTTATACACAAAAGAGTACCTCGAACTCTCTATTATTTCTCAGTGTCGCTTGTATCTTTTGGCTTCTAGAATCGTCTTATAAGATTTGAGGTGAATCTTGAGAAATAAATTTAAGGAAGTGATAATGGAGAAAATCACTTGATGGTACAATTATGATAAAAGTTACCATCCTACACTGTAAAAATTGGAAACACGAAATGGATGAAAGTTACTCCGCTTTATGGAGAAATAAAACTCGAAAATTAGCGTTTTGTTGTAATTACTCTTAAAAGTGGATATAGTGTAAGCCTTTTAGTGGAGAGATTGGTAAAATTAACTCCATTTTAAAGTTAAACACTTTCTTTGTAGTAGCTTAACGTTAACTGAAAATGGGTTGAAACTGGCCAAAGTGATTTGTCCGTGAACGTTCAACTTATTTTACGCTAAAAACTTGGTCATTTTCTAATCGAAGTGTAAGCTAAACAGGAAATTTGGAGGTTACGTACTTTTGTGGATGAAGTTTAAGCCTTAGTTGGATATTCTATAATCCATTATCAGGAGTAACGTTACTTGCTTGCCACTGAACGTCCCGCCATTTTGACTGTTTACATTGCCTTTACACTGTGAACAGCAAACAGTTTACTGGTGGGCCGAGAAATTAAGTTAGGTATAAATCTTTACACTCTAGCAAAAGCATCTCTCCTTTTTTTCACGAGACATTCCTCGTAGTAAAATCAAATACGTGTTAATAATTAACCTCCTTCACAGTAGAATCATAGCGCGCTCGGAAAGCCAGAGTCACCAAGTGTCTTCGTAGCGAAGAGGTTAGAGCGCCTGACCAGTGTGCTTGTGGACCCTGGATCGAAACCCAACTACTTCAACTATTTTTTTTAATTTTAAAGGAATATTTCTTTTTATTCTTTTCTACTTTTAAAAAATGCTCGGATTGAATGAAATACTTTGGAACATTCATATATATGTAATGTATACACGCATTTTGAAATTTTACAGAAAGTAAAACGTTCAACCGAAAACTGGCTGAATGTAGGTTAATCCAAAAAGTCTCCGTTTTTTGGATGAACGTTGTGTCTCCTATTTTTACAGTGTAGTAGTTGTTAGGAAGATTAGCATAGTAACCCACGACACAAATTAATATGTAATAAAAACAGTAGAACCGCGAGAACCCGGACTAATTAGGGTTGAGCGTTCTTCGGATTTTGGAAAATTCTGTTATCCGAGAAACGCTACGCAGCAAATGTATAAGATCATCGTTTAGCGCATCGTAATAGGATATACGCGTACAAGCCTTGACGGTGTGACAACCAGTACTGTATTGCAAGGTGATATGGAGACGCGACGTTAGTGACTTTCACTGTGAGTCAGGTTGACGACACGGGCTAAACATAGTCAATCAGGTGAGCGAAAAAATCAAAATCCTTGATCAGAAAAGTTAATTTTACAATCAATTTTGGTTTGAACGTGTTCGGATTATCCTAAATTTCGGATTCTCGTGGTTCGGATTCCAGGGCTTATGCTGTAAATGTTTTATTGCAGAGTTACGCAAGCTCAAGCTTAGTTTCAGACGTGAACTCATCATTGAATAGATTTGATGGGATTATTTGGATTATTATAAAAGATTCTGTGAAAAGAAACGATTTATTCGCTAGTGCGTTCTATCATTAGGTTAATTAAGTAGCAAGAAATAGAGCACTGCGAGGCAAATAAAATACAGTAGTTTTCTCAAAGCGCTCTTAACACATGTTAATGAGAGTGCGTGGCTTTAACTCAAATGACCTCAGCTTATGTGGCTTTGGCTTCCACAATTTTGTAATTCGTAGCATTAGCTCTCATGCGCAAAAGCTCCAGGCGTGAATCTGCCTGCTTTTCCTTTTCCTTCTACCAAGCAAAGAGGTTGGGGAATAATTCAGTTAAACTTACATTGAAGGTTATCCCTGTTATTTTACTTCCAAGTTAGTTCGAAGCTCACAGCAGTGTTACATAACATTTGTAGAGCATTTACTAAGACAAGGCTATTTAATAAACTCTGCTCTTTAATAAAAGGGGGGAAATAAAACAAAAACATCTTAATTTTGACTGCAGTTATATTTCCCTTATACATCTCCTCCAACTCCTTTCGATCTTGGTGAAGAAGGGATATTAGAAAAGGAAACAAATTAACTGTCAACCATATCCGGTTGTAGAAAATATAATTGCAAAGTATTATTTCAAATGTGACAGCTAGAAAAGTAATTTCCTATCTCATAACGTTACCATACAAAATATTCATCTTTTTATATTTTTATAGCGAGAACATTTATCTAACAATCAAAATGTCTAAATGCGATTAATTTGACGAAGATGAATTGCTCTGTACTTGTTCCGAAATGACAAGAGGAACAAAAGAACCGTACAATGTTGCTTTAGTGCTTAAAATTGTATTTTCGTTTTGTATAACGCACACAATGTAATTAGCATAAGCATTTAGATGTGTACCCCAGAGATTTTTGTACCAGTATTTCTCTGTACTGGTATAAAAATAGTTTTCTGTGTGTACATCGTTGTGTTCTACTGGATGTCGTGTTTGATATCTTTCTACCAATTCAAACAATTACAGTATTTTGATGCCATTTAAATTTCTCTTTTCCCGTCTGTCCGTCCGCCTAGTAATGAATGCAAAGGCCAGAACTAAAACAAGAGACTTCAATTTACTCTTCGGTTTCTATTGTCATGAATTTTTAAGAGCAGGTCCTTTTATTTCGATTAGAGTTATCCATTTAAAGGAATGCACGCAAATTTTACTGTACGCATTTCAGTACAGTGTCATTGTGTTTGCCTATAACTTAAACTAAAGTTTATGCTTATTTTGTCATCATCAGATAAAGCGAACCGAAGGTAAGTTTGTTTGTTTACTGAAAAGGAGAGTTGTGTAGGGACGTAATTGGAAGACATGCAGGTTCTAACGTTACTCTTTAAAAGTATTATTTCTTTATTACATAATTCCAATTTCTCAGCCTCTTTATCTTAATATACTGTTTGTCGAAAGACACAAAGGCGCTAAAGCTTGTAAAGAACCTTGTATATTGATGATTCTACGAGAAACATGTGTAAAAGGGAAGTGATAAAGAGAGTAGGCAAGAGACGAAGAATACTAGTGACAATAGTTAAGAGAAATATGAAACTGTATGGGACATTGACTGTGCAGGAATTGCGTACTGAGGGATGCAACTGAAGGAGTGATTAATGGGAAAAAGAGGAAAGGAATCCAACTCCTGGATAGGATTAAAGAAGAATATGACGAGACAAAAACAAAGGCAATGAATGTCTGCTTTCTCCTCTTTATGAATTGAGTGAATGTAATACATTTCCTTATAATTTTATACAGAATAGTATGTATTAATTATACTGTAAAAGTGCACTTCTTGTACACTTTAAATCACTTTTAACCACGTCTCTATACTTGTACATGCTGTCCACTATAGGCGCATTGATCTTTGTATCGCATTTCTTCAATAAACAACAAGTAACGTTCCATGTCATTTGTGTATTTCGGTTGATTTTACCAAAAAAGAAACGATCACAGAGGCCATTCGAGTTCTTACCTGACTAACACTAATTTTTTCCCTTTTCGTAAGCTACCAAAATATTCTCATTGGTATGTAAATTTTACAATATGTCCTCAAGTAGTAGTCGGAGGTGACAAAGTATGCAGTTAATCAAGATTTGGATCATCTAAGAAGAGAAACAAGTCACTTCACTTACAATATATAGCTTCCACTATATTTAATCAAGTTAGAACAGATAGCACGAGTAATTTTAAACAGAATAATATAATGTTATGTGTGTTGATTATTATAATTTAAATCACCAAACTGGTATCATTTGATAAGCCTTCTCGCAGGTGAAAGATATTCCAAATTTGCTCTCTTCTGTTTCTCTTATCCTAATTACTATCACCAATCTTGATTTACTGTATTTTGACCTTTTATTTCTTTAGTTTTTTATATAGGCCAGTCTAGTCACTTTGAACTTCGGCCCGTCACGATTTGCCCCTTAACTATTAAAATCCACACCCATGTCCCTGCCGGGTCTCGTATCCGGGACCTTCGAGCCGTTGGCCTACCGCCGCGCCGTAGACCGCACGGCCGGCCTTTTATTTCTCCATCTTCATAAATGTTGTCCCTTCTAATAATAACATGGCAATACGGCTCAATCGTTAATACTAAGAATATATGTAAATCATTTACGGTTGAGCTATTGAAAAGAAACTATTATTTTTAGATACGTTTATTAGACTCTCCGCACTTAATTGGAAGGTTGTCGGTCAGAACATAGTTTCTAGGTACGCTCCTGGCATTTGGCTTGTGGTTCTGGAAAAACAATCAAAATGGGTGGCTGTTGGCATCCTTTCCAGGGCCTTGCAGTTGATAGACCAACGCTATACCAACTGAGTTTCTTCCGCTCCGATTATAGAACAGATCGTAACAGATCTAGTTTATCATCGTAAAAGGAACAGTTGTCAGCAGAGAAATATTCCAGGGTAATGAACACATACAAATAACACAGTATTTGAGAAGTAGCCAAAAATACTACCAGCTTATCTGAAAAACAATTATTTAAAATTCGATAAACGGATCAAGAGATGATTGCCCTTGTAGTTAGATACATCCTCATCTATGGTCGACCTATTACGCTCTTAGACATCCAATCGCAATGAGAAAGCACGCAGATTCGTGTCATCCTGCTGTTCTCCCATTGTATATAGGTGTTTCAGCGTTTCTCTGCGTTCACCAGGCAAATGACGGAATGGTAGCAGACTAAAGGCCCAGTTGCTCTTTTCACCATCCCTTTTTACAAAAAATTACTCGAGAAATGACACATGTTTTGATTGCTTGTATTTAAATTTTAAGTTAAGCGAAGAGAAAAGCACATTCAATACCTCATGTAGTAGCTTAAATAGAAAGACAAGGGGAGCCTATTAATCGCCTACGATCCAAACTAGGAAGTAGAAATACGAGTATTTGTCTTACGTTGGAACTACGCTCTAATTTATCTAAACACCCATTCATTCTCTAAATGTTTTAGAGATAAGAAATCTTGATCAAACCATTTCTAGCATTAGTGGATTTGTCACGCGCATTCCAAGATAGTGATCCATATTCTAATTTCGATCTACATAGAATAAGAAAAGGGTTATCAACGTTTTAGTGGGTACATTGATAAAACTTCTCCAATTTGTCTAGAAATAAATAAAATTGTCATTGTTGTTTCTCTTGTAACTGCATTTCGCTTCTCTTCTCCCACTCGCATGCATATATCACCTTCATATTCTATTTACGTAGTGCATTTCCAGGAAGACAACATCATATATCAAATAGCCACAGAGGAAGTATTAGTTTTATATCAGGAGTTTCTTTACTTATGCTCCTTTTCCATACACCTTTTTCTTTCTTTAAATTTTACTTGTTTTTCATAAGCTAAACGTAGTCTTGCCAGCCACCATTTGTTGCTTTTGTTAACAATATGATATTTTTCTCATCACAAATTTCATCTGTTATTCCACTAAAAATAAATCTTCTGCTCAGATCACGTGATGCAATCAAGTGAGGAATATTTACGAGGTGATATGGATGTATTTTCTTTGCGAATTTTCTTTATTCTAATTGTATTATGAGGATGACATTTCTTTGTTTCAAAAAAATAGTCGCGAATTATAAAACTTTGATTCTTGCAAGACAAAGACATTCTCATTGGTTTTGTGTATCTCATTTATTTTATCATCTATCCCAATGTTACCTAGTCTACGACTAGTCACACTGACATATTCTTGATTCATGGCATAAAACTATATAACATAGTTCACCAGATGGCACTACATACTCTTCCCTTCTGTTTGACAAGAGCTTTGGTACTTTTTTTTATATGGGATAGTCTAGTAACTTTGAATTTCAGTCCGTCAAGATTCGATCATAAACATCTAGTTAAAATCCACAAATATCCATGCCCCTGCCGGGATTCGAACCCCAGACATTCGAGTCGTTGGTCTAACGCCTTAGACCGTACTGCTACCTGGTCGGCTTAAAGATGAGGACTTGTGTAACAGCAGGTACGATAAACCAACTGAGCAAATCCATGTCATGATTCTGACTATCCTATGAGCGCCTATTGATGAAGTGAAAGTGAAATGCATGTGAGATTGTCCATAACAACTCACCGAAGGACACAAGCACAATCGTATGACAACTTTCCAACGTTCACTGAACGTCTATTCTAATGAAGGTGAACATTGTTTAGAAGATTAGTGTATTTGGTTTACTTGTACATGTCTTAAGGGATCATCCATTGGCTACAAACGAACAGGGGCAATAAATGGTGTATTCATGGCTGAGGGATAAACCAAAACCATTTCTCTGGCAGTATGTACAAGCATGTGGAGCACTGGATCGTACTGAAAAGCAAGATGATTATTAACAAAATGTTGTAGTTGAATCATTGAAACGAACATCCTTGTAAACAACAGTAGTGTAATGACGAAAAAAACGTGTTATTGAGCGCTGCTTTCCGGTATTAGTTTGAGAATTTCTCAAATGACAGTTCCTTCCCTACTGTGACACGTGTGCAAGATAGAACAACAGAAAGCAATATGTCTGATGGTCTCGTGTAAAATGTATTTTTGTTGGTTACGAGGTTTTTGTGTAAACTTCTTAACTATACGTTCTCTCTATTGTATTGTGTTTTGAAAATAACGTACAGGAATCTACTGACTCACATTTACTACTCATATTTCTTCGGCTCAAAATTAGCAGAATGTGAAAGAGATACGTACAAAAAAATGTAAAATATATTTGAAAATGTCGCTCTATTATTATTACCTGAATTTGAGTTTTATTTTTAGCTTTTAGATCAGTTTGGCTTAGATTTCAACGGATGGAAGACGGCATATGAAGAGTAATTTCACCAAGACCTGGTTTAAAGGTATTATCTCAGCATTAGCTTGATGTGATTTAGGAAAAACCTGTGTTAGGGTGTCCTACCGATAGGATATATCGCAGGACCTTCTTTACCAAATAGAATGCTTTACTAACTCAGTTATAGCCAATCGGACTGGCTTTACTTCTTATAGTACATATACTAGTGCAGAGATGGGTAATATACTATATAGTGTAGATTATCCTCAATAAAATGAAATTCGAATATAACAACCCTTAGGACTTGTATTCATATTACTAAAATAGATTAATTCACTAACAAGGGAAGGTCAGATCATGTACAAAAAGCATGTTACAGTTTTCACACCACATCAGCGTCTTCATCAGAGTGTTTTTATGTATCATAATCTGAGGAAGACGCTGATATAGTGTCCAAATCATAGCGTGGTGTCTCTTTCTTTCTTTATATATATATATATATATATATATATATATATATTTGAGCATTGCTTTATCAGAGACTTTATCTCTTGAAGTAAAATTAAAGACGAAAAGAGTAAATATCATTTCCCTCATTGTCGCTTGGAAATACCAATCAATATATGTTATTCTCAACGTACTTTCCTGATTGCACTGAACTGTAGCCTCATTAGTCAGTAGTATTTGTCTACCAGGAATGTCCATTTTCCCTTTTGTAGAAGGTTAACCACAGAATAGTTTGCATTTCTCATTTTTAAAACCTCGTTGGCTTTGATTGATTCTAAACGACAGAAGCTATTTTCTCATTGAAACAATCCTTGACTAAAACAGTTTTTTATCTACAGTAAGAATGGTGTGTGTATGGAAGGAACTGAACCGCTTTTTTCTTAATTAGCTTTTGTACAGCAAAGTACAGTTACTTTTTCGTAATTAATTAGAGATAAGAGCAATGACCGATACACTAACATCATTAAAACCATACTTTATTTTCAATCGATCTCTTCTCTCTCTCCCTGTCTCTTTCTCTCTCTTTCACAAGGTAAACAAAGATACTCTTAATTTTTAAAACGTAAAGAAATGGAAAGAAAATATACAGGGTGGAAAAAAGTTTGTTACAAACTTTTGAGGGTGAATCCTGATATCGAAGCAAAACAATAAGTTCATAAAAACATGGGTCAAGTTCCGCTTCGTTTTCGAGATACAGGGTTTGCAGCTTGGAGCCCAAAATCGACTCCTTGCCAAATACAAGAGATATTTCGCTATAAATGTTACACGAAACATACACTAAAATAAAATTTTATTTTCCGAAGATGATTGTATTATTACAGTGAATATTAGGAATTAGAAGTGATGTCTCTTGCATGTGAGGTGTATCAAGTTTATTGGAAGTGTTCTATCTTCTAGCTTCAAGATAGAACTGTTAAATTTTGCTCCTGTTTGTTTTAAGTTGCCCCTTTCTGTTTAACCAGGTATAATACTCACAGTTTGCAACACTGCTTCTGTACGTCACATATGTTATTTACCTTTACTAGAGGATATAATATTTTAAAGAACTAAACGATTGAAAATACTAAACTGATACACTTGACATTCCGATGCATCATTTAAGTTTTATAGCCAATTATTAATTGTGTTTGTATTTTGCAAAAAGTTAATTTTGGGCTAAGTTTCAAACTCTGTATCTTGAAATCGAAGAGAAATTTGCCCCATGTTCATAATTTTTCTTATTTCGATGTCAGGATTCACCTATGAAAAGTAAACCATATTTCCTTTACACCACGTATATTACTGACTACCAGTCGCCGTCTTAAGATTGGACATCTTCAATCGCTTTCCAAATCTTTAACTAAATAAGGCTCATAGAATGCATAAATTTTCTCTAGAATTCTATGGTACATTTGTGATGTGAGCCGTAGTAAATATTATTATTAAGAGAAATTATTAGATTAATTTTGTAATTAAATCATCTACTGAAAAGTCTGGAAACACTTTCGTTTGTAACGGTTAAAGAAGTGGAGACCATTTAATGTTAACGGGTTCTTTGGAGACATGAATACCAAATCATCCTAATGACTACTTTTTAGAGGAACACTGAAATCAATTGGTTGACAAAATCAATGAATTCACTTTTAGGCATCCACTAATAGTGTATCTTGTGAAAAGGAAGATGACCGAAAATAATCGAGGGGACCGCCCAGAAATAACCGTCTTATAGGCGAAGAAGAAGAAGGTAAGTTTTACACGTTGTAACCGGACTCGCCGGATATTCACATGGAGTTCAAATAATAATTCTAATCTTGATTTAAGTGAACGTCGATGCAAGAGGGTGGACATTTAAGGAGTCCCAGGACGCTCGCGCAAAACGAACTAATAGGAAAGTATGCTGAACTTATAATGTTAACTAGATCAAATGAAATCAAATACTGACAACTTATTTAAAATAAAACAGAACAACTTTATTTCTATAATTTACACATACGAACTTCAGAGTTGAATCATTAACTTTCTCAAACATCAAACAAAGTCACGAAATAGAATTGACTTTATATTGAGCAACTCTTCAACTAGTTAAATTAATTAATTAAGATTCCACAGATTATTCGATAGCTGTTTACTTCAAACCCGCTTGCTATTTCGAAAGTTACGTCAAAATCCGAAGATTAAATTAGGAATTAAACACAGGACTTTAAATTTAGGTTATTAATTCTCGATAAACTTCTATGAAATTAAATACTTAAGAAACAATAATTGTTACCAAATTTAGTTAACGTCCCAACCAGACGTGTAAGGAGGAGGGGAAGAACCAACCACCCTTTCACAAAACTAATGAAAAGGTCACCACCTTCACACCATACTGAACCAGTTGTAAGGAGCAAAATAGAAGGGGGGGGGGTGAATCCTTTCTTCAGGAAACACACGCCTATACACGCAATGACAAATCAATGGCCTTCAAGCCAACGTCACCAGAACACACATTCTCACCCGCTCTCTTTGCACAAGTTGAAAGTAAAATAGAGAAGGGGAAAGGGGAGAAACAGATGCCATTGCAATCCAATACACCCTGCCTTGCCTCCACGTAAGATCTCGTTGACACCTAAAGGAAGGTTGTACCTTCTCAATGTGAACTATAGGAAATTCAAAAATGTTTATCTGGAGATTAAACTTACTATAATTTGAAATCAAATCTAACTCTCTTTTTAAGAAATAATTTAGTTTCACTCACGAAAAGCCTAAGATATTATTCTCGATTATTTAATTCACAACAGTAACTGATTTATCGTAATTACTTAGAATGCCCCATGCAACGGCATTCGCCATTTAACTTCTTCCGAGTAACAACGTGACTGAGAAATTTATTCTCAAACAAAATTAGCTAATAAGATTACTTTCAAAACAACAGTTTACTTCTACTATTATTAAATTAATGTTAAATTATATTAAGCCTGAATTCAAGCTCTGAAGTCGGATTAAACCACAAATATATAGCAGCAGCAACCAAAGTCGACAATCCAATATAACGAATCCAAGTCGTAGCTGCAGACAAGCCGACCTTCCCATATCGAAACAAACCCAAACAGTGCCGAGAAATCGCCTGCATCGCGAAACCAGACCGAGGGAGCGATTTGCACAGGGTTTCCAAATACGAGATTAAATTACCAGAGAAATTGTTCAATATAAAATTATAATTTAGAAATTAAATAAAAAAAATGTAGGCATGTAGTTTGTACACTACAACGTCATAAAACGGTTATCATCACACAAAACTAACTTGCAACTTTCAGTTATTACCATATTGGATATTACCCGGCTTTTTCTTCTTTTGGATTACTTGTTGAAGATAACATTTTGGGAGTATTTACGTAGCTATTAAGAGCGCTAAAGCTAGGAACACAAAGTACTCATGGATACTAAATAAAAATTGAGCATCAATTACTAAAATTACTTTTCATGCAACGTATAAAAATAGTTTCATTTTTTTTATCTAATATATCGGAGCTTTCAAAGCACGCCCTTCTGTCTTCAACGTGACGATGTCTAAAAATGAATGGAAGTACGTTTGTCTCCACATAACTCAAAATGCATTGAACCTATTTTAATGATTTTGGAGTGGGCTTAGTCCTTGATCACCGCAAAGTTTTAATGATATTACTTTAATAATCCAAGCGATAATTGCCAGTGTTACCGCCTTTTTCTAAACTGCATTTTAGTTCAAATTGGTTCCAAATAGTTGGAAAATAATTTGGATATCTGACATCGCGACTCGTTTCTCCATTCATAGTGGCGGTAAGTAAAGTGGGTTTATGATAAAGTAATTAAAGGATATGCATTATTTTCTTCACGAAAGCTAAACAACATCTTTTGAAAAGCGTTCTACCACTGTCAGTGGGTCTTAATGAACAAAATAACACGTTCGTAAAGAAAGATTGGTTATTGTCCAATTTGGCAGCAAATTTTAGCAGTAATATTATCCGAAAATCATTATTCAGAACTGTTTATAGAACCAGCATATTAATATGGTTTGAAAGAACTATAGGTGTGGCTACATAAATATACAAAATTCGTAACTCTTGAAAGCCATATACTTTTTCCACTTGCCGAATTTTAATAGCAAATATTACAATACAAAAGACGTATTGAAGGTAATTTGCAACAGTTTAGACATTTTAATGTATTCTCTTGTTGCTTTTATGTTTTAGTTTTGATGCTACTAAAACTAAAACAAATCTAAATAAATAGAATGGGTGAAAGAAAATTGATACTGTTCTCATCATATACAGACAGTATTTCTCAAAGATACTCTTGAAAAGTGCAAATATTCATTCCTTCTGGAACATAGTCCAAAATTCAATTTAATACGTATTTATAAATATTTAAGAACCTTAAACATCCAGAGAAATTATCACTTTTAAAATATTTTGAAATATTTGCGTGAGTACTTACTTGTATGTTGTTATTCTTGGCAATTCGAATATTTTCTGTTAATATAAGAAAACGGGGTTTTGAAGGCACTGCTCACACAAGAAAGCAATCTAATAGGGTATTCCTCTAATTATTACAAGATCATAGATGGCAGCGAAGTATTTCTGTTGTCATGTAAAAACAATTGATAAACGTTGAGACAATTGAAAGTGAATTGGTGAATTCTGTATAAGGAGAATTTTGCAAAATGGGAAATAAACGTTCTTAAGACGGCTGCAAAATAAGTAAACTTTGTTTGTATTCAAAATATGCTACACTCATCAGAAATAAGTTGAAATTAATGCAATAATAATAACATTTTAATATCGTGGTCAAGTATTTGCTTGTATCATAATTTTCTTCCTATATTTTAGATTTTAATAAAGGCATTGTAGAACTTTGTATTATCTAGTGATTAATTAATAACTAACTAACTAACTAACTAACTCTATGGCTTATGGAACTCGCAAGTTCATCGCCGCAGTAACAAACGTTCGCCATTGGATTCTATCCTGGGCAGTATCAAGCCAGTTTTCATCACGAACACCTACTTCTCGAAGATCTCTTCTAATATTGTCCTCCCAACGACGTCTCGGTCTTCCCAATGGCCTCTTTCCATCGGGCCTTCCAACCAGGATAGAATATAATCTTCGTTTTTCCCCCATCCGAGCTACATGCCCTGCCCACCTTAGTCGTCTCGATTTCATTATTTTTACAACATCTGGTGAATCGTAGAGTCCGTGGAGTTCTTCATTATGCAGTCTCCTCCACTCTCCAGTCATCTCGTCGCGTTTCGGACCATATATCTTTCTCAAAACCTTATTTTCAAATACACGCAATTTATGTTCATCTGCTAGGGTCGTACTCCAACTTTCGCAACCGTAAAGTATTACCGGCAGAATAACCGTTCTGTATATTTTTAATTTCAATTTCCTTGATATTAATCGCGATGTTAGAAGTTTTTGGACTGAATAGAAACATGCGTTCCCCGATACTAAGCGACTTTTTATTTCTTCCGTTACCTCATTTTTGCTTGTTACGTATGCTCCCAAGTATTTAAACTTGTTTACTTTCTCTATGACCTCATCCCTAATTCTTATGTTTTTAATTCCTTCATTCCCTGTGCTTCGGCTTGTTAACATGTATTTTGTTTTATCTATGTTTACCTGTAGACCTATCTCATCGCACGCTTCTACTAAGACATCGGTGTTGCTTTGTAGTGCATCTATATCGTCCCCTATTAAATCTACGTCATCCGCGTATACAAACAGTTGATTCAAACCATTCAATGATAGTCCCTTTTTGTCCCCTTTAATTTTTAAAATCGCATATTCTAACGCGAAGTTAAACAGTAGTGGTGATAAGGCATCGCCTTGTTTCAATCCGTTGCGAATCTTGAAACTATCAGACATAGTATTACCTATCCGTACTCTGCTTATGGGGTCGCTGAGACACATCTTCACTAGTTGGACCAATTTTTTCGGTATTCCAAATCGTATCAGGATACTGTATAACTTGTCCCTTTTGATAGAATCATATGCTTTCTTAAAATCAATGAATAGCTGATGAACCGTCCCATTGTATTCCCATTTCTTCTCCAAAATTTGTCTCAAAGCAAAAATCTGGTCCAACGTGGATCTATTTCTTCTAAATCCACATTGGTGATCTCCAATTATTTCATCTACGTATACATTTAGGCGTGTTAACAGAATATTACTTAATACCTTGTAACAAGTTGGAAGTAACGAGATTCCGCGGTAATTATTGCATTCCGACTTATCGCCTTTTTTGTAAATCGGAACAATTATTGATGTTTTCCATTCCTTTGGGAGCTCCTCCTTTCTCCATATAGCACTTATCAATTTATGTAGTTCCTTGATTAGTGTCGTTCCTCCTGTTTTAATTAATTCGGCTGGAATATTGTCTATTCCTGGTGATTTGAAATTTTTCAATTTCTTAACCGACATTTCGATCTCGATCTCGCTAGGTTCGGGAATCCACGGTTCTGCGGTATGGATTTCAAATTCCTCTGTTTGTTCCCCGCTGTGTACATTAAGAAGTTTGTCGAAATAACTTTTCCACACATCGACAATTTTAGTCGGATCCGCCTGAAGATCTCCACGTTCATTTCTAATCATTCCTAACCTCGGCTGGTAACCTTTTCTTAACGAGTTTACCCCTTTGTATAGATCTCGTATGTTATTTGTCTTCCCGTTTTCCTCAATCTCCTGAATCTTCTGCGTCAGATATTCTCGCTTTTTGTTTCTGAACCCTAGTGTGGCGTTTCGTTTCGCGTTACTGTAGTGGTTGGTATTTGCTTCGCTTTTATTACTTAGCCATCGTTGCCTTGCTTGTTTTCGTTCCTCATGAAGTTTAATGCATTCTTCATCAAACCAAGGTTTGTTTTTCTGTTGTTTCTTCTCACCTACGCGTTCCTTCGCTGCGCTCTTAATTGTTTCACGAATTGCCTCCCACATCTTACTTACATCAATTTCATTATTAATATCATCATTATTATTACTCGAATCGGCTAGGATTTCGAACCTATTTGAGAGTTCGAGTTGGTAATCTGCTCTTATGCTCGGATTATTTAATCGTTTCACTTCGAATTTCAGTTGTTTTGATCCCTTGCTTTCTCTGTTCGCGACGCATAACTTTTCCCTTACAATACTAATTTTATTTCTATTAATTAATTAATTTATTTACTACGATTTTTTGTGTATTTTCTAAATATATTAGTAGCTATACATAAAGTTTAGTCTCTGCCCTTCCATCTCCCATTTAGGTGTGTGGTAGCGCTCATTGCTTTTTAATCATGTGGTCTCGGGTTCGAATTTCGGTGGAAACATAAGTGGTTTGAAGCCCACGCTGGTTCAGAATATCGCATTCACCACATGCTATCCTTCAGAACTTGAGCACTGTCCAACCTCCCCGTTTTACCCATAAAATTCCACATCCCATCTAACCTTGTCCTACGGTATACTCAATGCTTTTCTTGAAGATCAACATTTCAGGCTGACTGACTAATTCTCTACCAACTTGCCTCGCTGACAAATATTTTATAATCCTTAGAGCCGCGACAGTTACGCTCTAAAACTTTCACATACGTCCTTGCACCCCGCCATTCTCATCTCACATTGAAGGCATGAGCTCTCGCTCGAAACTTCTTAAATCATTCTGTCACATTTTTCTTTCCTTTCTTCCTAATCTGTAGGTCCCGTCCTTTGGACATCATCTTTATCCGACGAGAAGCAATGACAAACCACCATCAGTTCAACAAGTCAATTGTCATGATGCCACTTGTAAATGAGAGTTACTTTTCTACGTGAGTAGACAATAAATCAAATCAAAGATATTTCGTATAAATACGTTTGTATAATAATATTTCGTGTTTGATATATAGTAAGTGTCAACTATTTTGGGAAGGCGTTATAAATTGCTAGTAAAATATATAGTTTAATTTAAACTTTGCAAACGGATGTAATGTTAGTCATGCAATCCTAATTTTTAAACTTGCATCTTAACTTCTAACTATCAATAACCTTCATTGTACACTATCGTCACATTGTGATAGGTTTTTGGTGAAACACCAACAAATAAAATTATAGGATCTGTTTATATGTGCCTACATATATGACCTACCTGTTAAAATTTATGTTGTAATCATGCAATATACCCAAATGTTTTCCAGTTTGAAAGAGTACTTCGGTTCCCTTACCTGTAAAGAGATAACATATCAATTATGAGAATATATTAAACACTATAGTTCGGTATATACTAGCATATGTGGTTGCAAGAAATTACAGTTACAAATTATACTGTTGAAAGGAGCAACTGGGCAAAAAGAAGAAGAAAATAGTTGGTGTTGCGAGTGTTTTTGTGCATGCTGTAGGACAACGTCTGAGCAACTGGACTAAGAACGCATGGCAACACTGGCTGAAAACCATAGCATTATAATTTATAAAAGAAGAAAAAGTTAAGATGCATAAAATGGAAGTTGGGTTGTCAGTGCATTTTAAGCATGCAGCACGCTGGCAACATTTGACTTCTTTGTCTAAAAATTTGTTTAATGAACATTCTGATTGTTTTTCTTTCTGTTTTCTTTAAAAGACGCGCATGTCTTTCAGTACGCAACAGCACATTTACATCAACGTAGTTGCATAAATAGACTAATTTGGTTTCATTGCTTTAGAGTGCGCTCTGTTTGCGCTGCTCTCATTTACGCGCTTATAACGTTTAACCATAAGAGCCCAGGACGGCAGGCGACGTCCGGTTTTGGAAAACCGACAAGGAATCGGCGTCAGCGGGCGGGGTTACGTCTCTATGCCAACTCGGATGGCGGCGGCCCGGAAAATGGCCCCACGACAAAAGTCCACTTATGAGTCGTGTCGATCTTCTCCCGACTAATAATTGGTTGAGCCGACGTCGCAGGGTCAGTATTTGGTGTGATGAGAGGAGTCTAACAATAGGTGGTAATTTGGAGATATTTACTGATGTCCGAATATCAGTTGTTTACTTCGCTGGAATGTAGACGAAGGAATTCTTAGCGTAATTATAATTGCTTCCCTGCAACGAAATTTTAGGGCCCGTCTAGCAGGATTTCCCACATGCAAATTCAGCAAATTCTTGCCGCATGTAAAATCATATTCCAACTGGGTAAAACAATGTTGCTAGATTTCTAAAATGAAGATCGTCTCCAGACTATGTGAAAATCCCCTTCCAGACAAAAATTATTCCCATTTTACCAAATCTGAGAATGTTTAAAAATCTAAGTTTAAGGCGACGTTTCTTTTAATATTAGGTTTGCCATTAACTTATTTTCATTTATTTATATGCCGTCAGTAGAACACCCTTATGTGACCACCCCCTCCCCCACCACGCGGGGTCATGTGGCATTTTAGTTAGGTTCCTGGCAGGAATCCCTAAAAAAAGTAGTCGATGTTTATTATTAGGGCAAGGGTAAACGGTGATTCAAACTTTGGCAAAGTGACGCCGGTTTTCCATGAACGTGCCAGCTACGTGCTCTGGCTGCGATATGGCTGAGTAAAAAATTGAAACACATGTTTAAATATTTCTATTGGCTACTCAATCACAAAGAAAGCACACATCTAGCGCGTTAATAAAATGTCGGCCTGATATTTTGTCAGCTTTGTGTAAGAGAGGTAAGTATTTTAGTATTTTTATTTCTTTGTTTTGTACACAAAATTCCATACAAGTTTCAACGTGTACCACGATCCAATTGTACACTGGTTAGTATATTTTATTATTTTTTTCTGATAGTATGATGTGATATTCAGAATCATAGTCCATATTTGGAGGGGGTAGAGTAGTGGGCTTGTAAATGAATAGGTAAAATTAGGAAGAATTAGGAAAAAAGGAGGGAATAAATACACATTAATTAGGGTTACCATAGTATCTGAGGACAGAATACGGACAAATTATTTAATATACTAAAACTCAGATAATCTGAAATTGTTTACATTCTGTATATCCTCTATTACGAAGGTCGGACAGTCTTTGGTCATTACAATTCAATACATTGCTACGTATGTCGAAAACATTGATAGGCGATACCAAACACTGTAATACCATTACTAAGCACAGCAAATAGTAGGCTATACTACATTTAGTGATGTAGAAACAATTTCCATTTGTGTGCCGAGTTAAAGTTTTTTAATGGTGTGATGTGTATTTGAGGAAATATAAAGGTCTGAAATAATTAAAAGCCAGCAGCTGATTAAGTGAACATTGTGGATATTTAGTTAATTTCTTAAAAGTATGGTACGGACATGGACAGAATCTTTCAAATACGGACTGTCCGAACAAAATACGCACTTATGATAACCTTCCAACGATTATATTTACACATTGATTGTTTACTATTAATTTGACCACACCTAATAGGTATTTTAACAATAATAATAATTATTAATAATAATAATGGATTTTTGTCATTAATTTATTCGCATTGTCTTTTAAGGGGCTGAACCGTCCTCTCCCTCTCCAAACCAAGCAAAATTTAAGTAAAAGAAACAGTAGAATAAATTAGACAATCAATACTTTCTAACCAATAAGAATGTACAGAGTGTAGTCCATTCTCACTGTAAATTAATTCGTATTTTTAGTCAGGATTTTTTACATATCCATGCATTAGCATATTTTGTATTTTCGCAACACCTTTTTCTAGGTGCGAGAACACGAAACTACAGCAGAGATTGCAACGCCCCCAACCTAAGATCCCAAAAGAGGATCACACAGACAAATAGGGTCGCCAGGAGCCTAGAGTACCCACGCAACGCATCTAACTTAACCTCTAGCTCCAAACATTTTCTACACCCCAGACGAGCGGCGCAGAAATGCCTTCCAGATTTAAGAATATCTGGGAAAGAGGATTCCAGATCCTTGTGATCGCTGTAAAAAAATAATTTAGATCGAGGAAGGAAATACCGGTAAGGCGACACCTACAATCTTTTAATTAGATCGTCAGTTCATACTCTGAAGTACCAGCTGGTTCAGATTAGCGACAGATTAAGAAAGAAAAATTCAAATCTTTACTTGGGAAATAATCTCAAACGATGATAAGCATAACGACTCATATGTGACTCATACTGTGTCTTTACTCACTTCGAAGTCTACAGGGTGGCAAAAGACCATGTCTTACCTTTACCTTAGTAGGGCCCACACCTGTAGTCTGGAATCGCAATTAATGAAATAAAGACGAACGAACACAAACGAATCACGGTCGCAACTCAATCCAAAGGTAGTGTCATAACGCAAAATGCAAATAATATTTATTCATACAAATCGCATGCTGGAGTCACTTCATATTTCAACGCAGAAATAAACAGAAATTCAATATATAGTTCCTTTCCCAAGTTATCACTTCTCAGCTGGCAAAAGAATCCTACCACTGGTCTACGGATTTATGAACCGACCTAATCTTATTAAAATCACATCACTCAAAACGATAGGTTTACCGAAACACAGAAATAATTTAGTATCAATTGCTGTCAACTTCACGTAACGATTAGTAGTTAAATTCCAATGAATATCAAGTCAAACATTAAATAACTCACTGCACATCATAAATATTACTATACACTGTAGGAGGATTATCAACTAATGCCTTAGATCGTACCTGGTTAACTGAGAGGTTTCTATACTACGTTCACTGAACATAAACTCAAGATTTTTCAAAGAAATATAAAAATTTCAGAATTTCAATTTATTACACTGAACTTACATAATGCACGCTTTCGGCTTTGATAATTTCATAAGGGTCTGAACAGGATTACTGTTGAGTTGTAGGAACAAACAAATTTGAATCACTGGTATACATTGAATTAATTAAGCAGAACTGAAAGTTAGCTTGACGGATACAAATGTCCATAATTTCTATAATATTTAATAAATCTGGTTGATATTTTCACAAATTATTTCTAGAACATTGTTATTTATTTAGAAAAGTTTTATCACAGCAGTACTTACACGAAAGAAGTTCTAGTACAAAATACTTCGTGCAGAAAGAATCAATTTAGTTCTATTAATTGCGTGACGTCATTACAGATGATTACTACATTATACAAAAGACTTTCTGAATAAATCTTGAAAATGCAAAATAATATTATAAAATATGTATTTTTTCTCGGAGAATAGTGGCTGGAGTTGAAACCAAGATTATCGAACCATGTCGGATAATATTAAATTTACTATTAACATCAAAACGGTACGCAAAAATAGTAGAACAGACATGTTGCTAATTTGATTAAATATTGAAAATATGCGGTAGCTGTCAAACATTGCTAACCGGGAATTTCGAATAGATTTGGAAACTGGAGACGAAAATAAGCATATGACTATTGAAACCTAACGAACCGATACTTGTACTGTAATAATTCGGTTAATAGCGGCCCCATACTAAAATTTAGAACATATTGTACATTTTAATAAATAATCTCAAAATAAAATAATAAATTTAATGAGGTGAAAATTCCGAAATAATGTCGCTGAAAAGTGCTGGTAACACTTATATCGGTTTTATTCTTCTTAATAAGATTTAATATAATTTTCCGGAACGGACGAAATCAGTCGAAATATTATCAGAATATATACTAAATTTGGTGTTTATATCTACCTCTCGTAGACAGGGCTTAGGAAGTACAGATGACGGAAAGCCCATACGTCCATTCGTCTCGTCATTAAAATTGGAACTGGACTAACATGGCGTGGGAGAGCAGTTCTCCCAGCAAACGGAGAAGAAGGCTGATTCACACCAATCAGCAAAAATCAAGTCACGAAGCATTGACTAGGGTCCAATCAAAAACAAGCGTTAGATCCAAGTCATTGCTGCGTGACTAACGAAAACCTGGATGGATAACGATTAAAAATCCAAAGCAGAAATAAAACGAAACACGCTCAAAGAGACTAAAACTAACGAAAGAGAATGAGCTAAGGAGAACACACAGAAAGGAAACAAAACGGAGACTAAGAAAAATAAAAGGGGAGAAAATAAATACAAAAATGGAACAGCAACTAGGCTGTTACAAAAGGATGGTATCTAGCGTGAGGGTGGACAGATAATAACAATAATAAATTAATAATAACGAACTCAAGCACTGTATTTTAGTCTCCTTTCATTTTTATTTGTTTAGTTCATTCAAAGCAATTTTGTTATGCGGAGTACATAATTGCAATTATATATGTTTATTGTTTCGAAATCAGTGTCAACATTTGAGGAAACGAAAACTATAACAGCCTATTTAACTGCCAAATTCAGCTTTTAAGTGCCTATTTTTACTATTTTAGTGTCCTTTTTTCCTGCCTATTTTGCACTTTTAGTGCCTATAAATCCTAGCTTTCAAATGGCGTATATATCATGCTAAAATGAACCAATTCAGAAGCTTTATTAGTTTGCGTACAGATGACTTCACTTTTTCCCGCGCGAGTGTCAACAACACGTTTCATCAGGAAAAGAGGACTAACTACAATGTCAAAAAGGCTTCCGGTGTGGATGGCAGGGTAGTGAGCTCCGACAAATATGAGAGATGAATGATGTGTGATACATCCCATGATGACATATTGGTATCAGAGGGATCGAAATAGTGTCCAAGTATAGAAGAGACACCATCTGAAGGTATGTCTTAAGATAAATATCAGAAAGTAAGTGTGTTGTTCGAGGGTGGATCAAAACGTAATGCCTCTTGTGGCATAACAATGTGAACATATAACAAATATGTCCGTTAATATGCAGAGCAAAAAGTATTACAGATTATTGACTGAACTGTTCTCTACAGAAAACTACCGTTCAACTTACTCTCCATGATTTTGAACACATTTACCCCATCGTTCAATACAGGCATCAAAACCATATTTTGTTTTAAAAACAATCAGGGTTTAACTTCTTCACCCATGATTTTAAAGCTGTTTTAACTTCATCCAAGTCAATGAATGTGAAACCACGTAAATTTTCTTTCATATTCCTTGGACAGAGTCATACGAGATGTTCAATACATCAGTAACAGTCGAAACTGTAATAAACTGTAACTGTCTCCTCGAATCAATTCAACAGCATGTTCTTGATTTTCATCTGTGACTGATGTTTAACAGGCCGCTAATCGGTTTATCTGCAATTTACTTTTTTTTTCTAAACTTCGTTAACCAAAGCCGCACATTGCTGATGTCCATGACAGCGTTTCAAGCTATTATGGATTTCCTTATAAATGCAATGACGACTCTTTCTTTTAGCTTCAGATCCATGGTTCTAATCAGTCAATGTGAACAGGAACTCGTACATTAGTAGAGTAAGGTTACCTCTATAATATCATGCATCTATAGTTCTGTAGCTGTAATAGAAACAAAATTAAAGCGAGGGGTGCATTACTTTTTTATCCACCCTCGTACGTACATTTATTTTAAGTATTGTGTAGAAAATTCCTCGTATGTCGGAGGGGACTGTCACGTACCTTACCAGTTTCAGAAAGGCTCCGTTTGCTATCATGGACATGCTTACTGCCCACATATGCCTTCGCATTCTGCTTCCAAATGACTGCATTGTTTCTCAAAGTCTCAGCAACAGGCATTTTGTGATACTGTACGTTCCCGCAAAAGGACATTTGCTAAATATAGTAGTATCAAAGAATTGGTGCTAAACAATAATAATTTTAGGCTGTCGGGTGGAAGCAATTTTCAATAAGACATATTATTTACCACGTGTGTACAAGAAGAGTTCAAAAGTAATCGTGAAAACATAAGTGAACATATAGCGTTGAAAATTAACCTTCACAATAACATGGTGAACCTCGTGCATTTATTCCACACGTTGTTTTACTGTTCTTGAAAACATAACTTAGAATATTACTCAAAATAAATATGTAAAATAACTGTAAACGTCTTTACGTTATAGTCCAATATTCGTGTTTAGAACTTGCTCGCTTCATGACGAGAATACTTGAAGAAATTTATTATGCTTTCCAAATCAAATGAAAGGAAATTCAAAATATGAAAACCGTGATGTTGTGCTGAGAACAACCGTTTCCATTGCTTAGCCCTTGTCGGAAATTCGCCATATTTATTTTAACCAACAATGGAAATAGCCAGTTGTCATTTCTGTTCTGCAGGTGGAGTTTGCAAACTCCGTACAAAGATATAGACAGCAATATTGTAGTCTACGTTTACCAAAAACTGTTCTTTTTAGAGTTATTATGATTAGATTTCGTTACACAAAGGCGTGTTACTAACGTTAAATAACGTCCTTTTGTTGGTTAATCTAGTTTAATGAAATTCGATGCTGCTGATCATTGCTTCCATTTTAATATTCAAAGAATTTCATTAATATAATAATCCTATTCTAGAATTGGAATTAATCTTTCCTACATTGCAAATTGATGTATTAAAATCGAAAATGGTTAATATTTTATGGGCAGTCTACTTATCTTCATATCTAACCATCAGCCAATATTTGTTATTCTGTTAATCGATCTGAAGTTTCAGTTTAATGCTAAATTGGTATTTTGTATAAATCGAATAAAAGTGTTTCTGTGTAACTTAATTAAGGTCAGAAAATTTCTGATGCAAATACTGCTAATATATAACAGATAGTAATTCAAATATTTTTACTTCCTTTAGCCCAAAGAATCCTTTCCAACTCACATACGACTTCGACATTGAAGTTCTTGTGTAATGTTTAATGAGAGTTACGCTATACTCAGAGTAGCTATTCTATACTCTTCCCATTCCAATGGGAACTTTAATTTCGATTGACGAGGAACTATTCATCGACAGGATCAACAGTTAATAATGATTTAATGACTATCATTACTGGGTACACTCAGAGAAATTAATATGTAGAGACTTACAATTTTGTTCGGTTATTGAAAGACGGTTGTGGATAACAGAATGGTTTAGACAATCAATGAACGGGATACTGAAAATTGGTTTGAGCGACCGGGTTTTTAGGAACCAGTTAGCCTTGAAGTTAATTAAGTCAGGATTAAGAAATCATTTTCTTCCAGTGGGAGACTATAAAGTTAGAAAAGGAGGACTGCAGATTTTTGTTTCGAATGTAGAATAACTAACCGAAGATTGGTAAACAACTATGGCTAGTTTCATTTAAAATCCGATAAAGAAACACTGACGAACAAAAGAATTTATTACGTGAAAATTTTAGTTTTAACAGGGAATTTCATGAAAATGAAATGTGCCTACGAAATGATGAACCATTTGCTTGATATTTCAGTAACGAACATTTAATTAAAATTAAGAATTTGGATCATAGAATTACGGATAAGTCCAATTCGGAACTTTCAATCTGATCACGAGAAAATGGTGGAATTTTCAAACTATTAAAAAAGGAGGGAAGGCAGGTGGACAAAATTGAAAGCAAGACATGTCCTACAAAACGTTGACGTCTGGTAACCCTGATTAAGTAGTAATTACTATTCAATGATTTTTGCAGACTGTGTTCGCCTAAATTTTCTCTGCACTTCCATTACAATAAGCCTTTCATGAACTAGAGTTTGCATCGTTTGAGTGATGCTTGATCATTATCGATTATGACGGTTACAGAATGCGAATGTCAAAATGTTACCTGCAAGGCAAATTTGCAGCATTTGCGAGATATTTCATTATCAACTTTCGTGACTGTTAACTTCACCTTGTCTGTCTGTTGTAGTCTCCGAACTTCAGTTCTAAAATTATGTAAGATTTGATATTAAGAGAAGAATTAGAGTGATAGATTTGTCCAAGGGATCGGACTTAGTGGTCATATGATCCAAGGCTTCAAGTTAACGTTCAGGAAATTTT
Source organism: Lepisma saccharinum (assembly GCA_022664845.1). Classification (NCBI taxonomy): domain Eukaryota; kingdom Metazoa; phylum Arthropoda; class Insecta; order Zygentoma; family Lepismatidae; genus Lepisma; species Lepisma saccharinum. Next base: position 48,173 of record JAGDQP010002396.1, read on the forward strand.
GGATCCGAAACCTTCTCGGCATAGATGTTTCTGGATGTTTAAACGTTACTGATATAATCTTGGAGGAACAAATCAGTATATACTGAAACACACAAAACCATGATTGATAAGATTTTGTGAATTGGTGTTGTTGAGAAATTAGATATTATAAAACATTAATCTCAAATTAAGAAAACTCAAAAGTAGGGAACATTCTAGTTACAATCAATGTTTCCTGTTTTTTAACGAAGTTTACTTGCGGCATAAAATGTAATAAGTAAGATCACATTCGAATTCGATTTTCGTGAGACGTAGTATGATAACAGATGAGCTGTGAATATTCAAATACATACTCGACGTTTTGCGGAAAAAATCATCTTTGAAGCTTATTGACTGTTGTACGAAATAACTAAAGTTGTAAGCACTTTCGAACGCCCTAGTGCTAGAAAAACGAATTTTGGTATGAAAGTACAGTATCACTAGACGTTTACGAAAAGTATTAAACTGTTCAAAATGTCGCCATCTTGAATCCAATATGGCCGTCCAAAGTTCATTTACAAAACAGCTCATGCTGCGAAACCGAGATTTTATATAAAGGTGCATTATCACCAGCAGGTTACGAAAATATTACAAACTATTCACAATGTCCCCACCGTGAAGCTAACATGGCCGCCAAATACTCATATAAAATATATAAAAGCAATCACTCTACCTTCAGTGTTTGAGTAGTGGTCAAAGTGGGAACATTTAATTGTTGGTTCTGCACATTCTTTGTGGTACGAAAATAGCATTGTTGGAATTTTTTATATATTTCTTTTCTTTCGAACTCTTTGCGGCTGTAGTACAATATATCATGGCGTCAATAAGTAAGGGACTCAGAGTGGAAGAAATATCTGCAATACTGAGTGAAGAGGCATCAATCAGCAAATAGAAATATGGAAGACAATAACTCCCAGTCTGATATTTCAGAAAGTTATGATAGTGAAATAGAAGACGTTACAAATAATGATGATGGCGTTGAGGATTATTTTGGTGCAGACCCTAACGACGATGAGGATGAGAAGCAAGTGCCGAGAAAAGTAATATAGGGTAAGAACGGTCATAAGTGGTATACTAAACCATTTTATTCAAAGAATACTAGTACGAGAAAACAATTTAGTGCATCGTTTCCCTGGGGCAAAAACTGAAGCTTGTAATCTTGCAGCAGAACAGGATATTTTCAATATATTTATCACAGATGTAATATTAGATATCATTTGTGAATATACAAACTCCGAAATTGAATTACATAAATCAAAATTCACGTCCCAACAAAGCTATATAACACCAACAGATAAAACTGAACTGGAAGCCTTGATAGGTCTCCTTTTACTCAGTGGTGTTCTGAAAGATTCTGGGCTAACAGCTAACGAAATGTGGTCTCTGAAATTGGGTCCAGCACCGTTCAGAGTTACAATGACTAAAAATAGATTTAAATGTCTAAGCAAGTGCTTGTGTTTTGACGACAAAACGACACGGAGGGAGAGGTGATCGAGTGATAAGTTTGCACCAATCAGACAAATTTGGGATATTTGTATCAATCATTGTAAGATAAACTACACGCCATTTCAGCATGTGACTACTGACGAACTACTCGGGTTCAGAGGAAAATGCGGGTTTAAAATGTACATTCCAAGTAAACCAGATAAGTATGGGATTAAAATAGTGACTATGTGTTACTCCAGAACATATTATATGTGCGATGGCATCCCATATGTTGGAAAAGAAGAAAGGCAATCAAATATCTCACTTACAACCCAGTATGTTTTAAAGATGACAGAGACTATACAGTGTACTAACATAAATGTGACAGTTGACAACTGGTTTGCATCTTGTGAATTAGCCAACCAACTTTCGAAAGTTAGTTTGACTGTGGCAGGAACAATGAAAAAATAAAAATAAAATAAAGCTGATATTCAACCTGAACTCGTCCAAACCAAGGGAAAGGCTGTGAACTCATCTGAATTGGTGTTTGATGACAGAACAACAATGATCTCCTTTGTTCCAAAAAATAAATAAGGTTGTGGTGTTGATTTCTACAATGCATTTTCAGGCAAATGTTGACGAAGAGACCAGCAAACCGGATATAATTTGCTTTTATAACAGTAGCAAGGGAAGGGTGGATACATTCGATCAACTCTGTCACTCTAAAACAGTTGCCAGAAAGACTAGAAGATTTCCCCTAAGAGTCTTTTATGGCATGATAGATGCAGCTGGTGTAAATTCTTTTGTAATTTTTTGCTTGAACAGTGCACTATCATCGAAACCTGCCAGAAGTATGTTCTTGAAATCCTTGTCATTTTCTTTGACACAGGAGCACACGAAGAGAAGGAGTTTTCAAAACATTCCCAAAGAGTTAAAGGCACTAATTTATGATGTTCTGGAGATAGAAGAGCCCCAAACTGTGAAAGAATTTCCAAGTGGAAGACCTGGTCGGTGTGTTTTCTGTCTCCGTAATAAGGACAGAAAGGGACAAACAAGATGTGTGTATTGCTTACCCAGGTTATGTGCTGAACATCGCTTTGGAATTTGTGGCGACTCTAAAGATGTGAAGTGACTTTTCAATAATGCTGTGAACAAATCAGAATTTTCAAAACTTGTGTAGCTGTGTCAAATAATTTGGACTATTATTGGAAACAAATATTACCATTTGTATGAATATTCAAATAATATAACCAATGAAGAGAAAATTTAATAGTAAACCATTAACCCAATATTTGTGTTCAATAATCAAAGCTGTTGTTAGAGTATGAGAAATTTCACATGCATAGGTGTGACGTAAACAAGTTGTAGTCTAATCCGAAATAAATTAGCAAATGCTACCAACTCTTACTCGACTGGTGTTTTCTAAATGTATACATTTTGTAATGGGTCGTGTATGACCCCACGGTGTACTTTGTGTCATGATAATGCTATGGTGTCCTTCCAGGGTAAAGCTGCCTTGATTTGTTCAGAAACACAAAAGAACTAACAAATGATAAATAAAGGCATTTGAATATAAACACATCATTTTAAATTTAGAATAATGAATTTTAATATTATATAAAAATAAGAAAACATGTGAATAAAATACAAACAATAAGGTACAATAAGTATTAGGCAAACAAGTTTCAGTTACGCGCGCAGGATATCTTTAGGTACTACCATTCAGAGATAGGCCTATACCGGTACTTTGAATTTTAATTTCCAATAATGCACATGTAATTGTGCGTTTACGCGCTTAATGCCTTGGGTAAGGATTTAAACAAGTTTACTTTACCTTCAGTCTCCAGATTGCTGTGAAGTTCTGTTGGAAATTCGCAACAGAGGGGAGGGGTGGGTGGATAATTTCACACTCACTCACAAGTTGCCATCGTAGGAAGACATCCCATGACGAGTCATGCAGTAGAAAGTCCCAACACAACAACCACCACAGACGGTAAAGATGATTATACATAACGGCTTGGTCAGACAAAAGCTTTCGACGATACGAGATGAGTTCCTTTGTACACGTTACTGCTCACACACAGTTAATAAATGTTTCATGATTACGATTATCAGAAATTCACTAGTTGTCAATAGATCAAGTCTCTTAAAAGACGATAATAACGCCTCTGGCAACAACATGTGGTGTGGAAAGAATTAGGTAAATCTCGTACATCAATTAACAGTTGACATCGTTACTTCTATACAACACAAAGATGTGACGTAGTTACATTCCAAAGAGCTAAAACCACTAATGAAACGATTAAGAAGCTCAGACGCTTTTCGAACGACATATGTTTGCGTTCCACTGTCGGTTACTTTCACACAGATTAGTTTACAGTTTTAGAAACTTCCAGTTTGTACAGTTCTCAATGCTAGTAAAGGCACTTCAGATGAACAGGGTTTACACGTGGTTACTCTCCCGGATTCAAAACCTCGACTAACTTTTGTGTGTCGTTCTCGACTGAGCAAAGAGAAGACATATGCAGAAGGTTCTAGTCTTTGTTACTTTCCTGTCATGCCAACAAGGCTCATTATTGGCTAAAAAACAAGTATCGAAACGACTTAAAGAACATAGTTTCTAAAACGTAGAATACCCTCAGTGGGCGATATCGTTCTACGAACATGCCTAATATGGTCAACCGCACCGGCAAAATAGACTTTGATAGACAGTTTTTGTATGAATCACACAAGTAACGACGAAGCTTTCCCACGCTTGTAACAAATAATAATGCGTAACTGAGTAAAATGCGTAATGCATAAAACGTAATAAACGAGAGGAGGGAAACCAAATGTTCCACATCTTTTCGTTATACAAACGAATGACCCAGTACAGTATTTGCATTTGGCTACATGGAAATCACAATTTCGATAACTGAATATTAGCACTACATGTACGAATTAAATATATGTATTCCCATAAAGAACACTCACTTGGGCTCGCTTACACACACTTACATTACAAATGAAGAATAAATCTATTACAAGACCGTTGGGAAGACCAAGACGACATCGGGAGAATGTTAGAGGGGATCTTTGATAAGTAGGTGTTTATGATGCAAACTGGTTTGATCTTGCCCAGAATAGAATCCTATGGGCGAATGTTTTTACTGCGGCCATGAACTTGCGAGGTGCGTAAACCATAGTAAGAAGCGTTAAACTACACTTACTATTTCAGTGAGACATACAAACATGATTTCATTTGTTTCCTTACTTATTGATTCTTAAGATGCTTAAAGAGCAAATCTTTATAGGTTACTACCTTCTTCTACGCATGTTCTCAAGTTCTTGAGCACAAAGATTCAGTACAAGATGTCATTAATACAGTATGTAAGGATGTCAGGAAATATTTTATTTTTAGTATTATTTTCCTCAATTTTCCTCTGCATGTGTGTCATTTCTTCTGTTAGCTTGAAAGAACACGTTTATTTCCAGTGTTATCTATCTATATTGAGTAAGCTAATAAGAAGCTTAGATAAACGCTAATTTTTATTTTCTAACTTATAAAGTTTTCTTAAGGTCATATTCCAGGAGTCCCTTATATCTTCAAGTAGGCATGAGAACTCGGATCAGTATGTTCTTACTACCTTTTAAGATCATTTTAAGAAGTATTTTCCTAGCTATTGGGGAAGGGGAGTTATACCCTAGGCCTAAAAGAAAGAATAACTCGAAGCTAAGCTCAAGTAGATAGAGAGAATCTGACTTCAGATTTATATTAGTAACCTCTATTTACATGTTCGTTTGTAATCTGGTAACGCTACAACATTCCCTTTTTGGTATTTGTGTGTTATGTGCAATCAGCCCATAACGCAGATTTGGGCTTTAAAAAATGCAGGTGGAATGAAACACTTCAAATTTTAGTTCAGCCATCTTGAATTACTCAGCTGCTTTCTGTGCGGTGACACCAAAATATTTCCCCGTTGCATTTTTAACTATACTCATTTCTGTGAAAGTTCACACATTTCACTCGGTTTTGTCTATTTTAAGTCAGATATTCATAATTATATTTTCTTTCAGTTGCATAACCATAATAAGATCACCGGGCTATTCGAGGTAAGTTTTGGACCGGATCTTCGCTTAGTACCCGGCCTGAACTTGTAACCCGATTTCGACCCGAAGACCCGAAGGGCAAAGAAGGGTTTCTAATTCTTTCCTTATGACTTTTTGCTGTGTGTGTGGTGTTTGTTTCAGATAGAGCTGGGAGCCCCAGAGAACCACAAATACGACGAAACAATGCCCCTAATAATAATAAAAACATGGAAAAAGTTTTGTATCCCGGAAAGAACCTAAATACCGCCGGAGATATGCAAATATCCATCCCATTGGAAAGGATCGTAGAATGCTTTCTCTTTTCACGATTAATAACTTTTCTCTCTTTTGTCATCACTTGTCGGGATCACCTTCCGCTCCTCTGTAAGACCTAACATCCATTATATTGGTGTGTCTTCGCCTGTCTGTGAATACGTGATCGACGACTGAGTTTTGGGTTCATTATTTTAATCAAGATACTGTGAAATCGACTGAACGGTTCTTCGGAATTCACATGTGAGATGCACTAAAATATAATATTAATTCATTGAAAAGTATCATTACTAGAACTCATTTGTTAAGCTGTCGGCGTTTCAAAGTGATTTTTTAAAATTTAATTTTTCAATTTGGCGTTTTCTACTTTCTAGCGGCTTCAGAAAAATTGCATAAAGTCCAAAATTAAATCTATAAGTGCTTTTAATCCGATATACATAGTAATGCACGGGAACAGCACACCCATATTGTGCATTTTCAAAAATACTTCTATGACAGTGTTGACATTGTTTTAAAAAGATTACTTCATTAGAATCACTATTACCTTAAATAATAGATAATATAGGACCTCTTCGTTGAATACAGACGTGAACAAGTCAAATGCTTTTGTGATAATTGCGGTCAAACTTTACATTATCGTTTGCTTTACTAATTGCGTAGATGATAATCAATAACTATTGAATTCTTGTGGAGAAAGTGTTGTTTGCTCACAAAAGCACGAACGCAACATATCTCTCTTCAATGATGTATACTACCGCCATCTACAGCGCTCAATTGTAAAATAAGAAAACCTTAAATATAGAATAAAATATGAAATTGTCCGGAGTAATTAGATATATGTTTTTCTAACACTTCAATTCTTTTTTTTTTAATTTTAGACTGAGATTTAACAAATAAGTATTATCGCTGGCAATCATTACCTGTTAGAATTGTGCCGGGAGGTTTAAAAGTTGGTTTGTGACTAACTTAACATGACATCAGCTTGTGAAACGAAATTGTATTCTACTGTTTAGTAGAAATAAACCATGTTAATTCAAACTAACTACATGTACTAACTCTTAGTAATATTATGATTCTAGTAAGTACCGGTGACTCAAAACCAGTGACAGTCATTTCAAAATAAACTGTGACTGTTCATTTTTTGCTATGGGGAAATTGATGGAGAGAGGAGTAATAGAAAGCAATTAAAATTAAAAAAGTAAACAGCAAAAGAAAGAAATGTGACCAGAGAAAATAAACATAAAGGAAGTTGAACGAAATAAGAAGAACTGTGAAATAATGTAAGAAAGGAAAATCTGAAATTAAAAATAATAAATTATACCAAAAGACAGGAAGGAGAACAAGAAAGGAATCAAGAGTGGAATGAATGAAGACAGACAGCTAAGCAGAAAGAAACTAAACAATAAATATTCAGCGAGGAACGAACGGTGGAAACAAAATGACAAGAGAGGAGAATGAAAAATATGAAAGAAACAAAGAAGGAAATAAGGAAGGAGAAACAAAGGAAGGAAGGAAGGAAGAAGAAACAGACAAAAGGAAGAAAGTGAAAAACTAAATAAGAAAGGCATGAATAAAAATATAGATAAATAGATAGTACACGTTTCACTACTATGTGACACAGGAGCAAAATTCGGAACGGTAGTTCGGACCCCGCAGGCGAACATCCTGGCTGAGGGTTTCCAAGAACTTTCTCTGAGATGGGAAATTAAGTAAGGTCCTGGTTGATACTTTCGCACCATATACCCTACATTATCCAGCACGAGTCAGAGATACGTAAAGGCTATAAATAAATTCAAATTACACCACATTCACAACAAAGTGCCCTTTTCACTGTCCAAATGCAATGATAGTTTATTTGTCACTCACAAATTCTTTCCGACCCTTATACACGTGAAACACTCAGACGAGAGCAACCACATTGTTTGCATAACCTTTGGATCATCTAACTACTGATACACGTATCAGTTTTATGGAATGTCACGCAGAACGCCAGTTGAAGGTCAATGCATAACCACATCTCTATTTCAACATTATACTGGTCAATACTCAGTCAGACAAAGCTAATGTCATGACCGTTCCTTGAGTTGATATCAGGACTGCTAACCAATCTATCTCCTTATATTTATTTCTTTGGAATTTCTGTGTGCTAGTTTTGTCGGAAGAATTTATACGCATAGATAGAAAATTAATCAATTAATTAAATAAAACCAGTATATGTTAAGTAATAAAATATTTTCTCTGTATTTACACTTTTCACTCATTTTAATATCTACTGTTTTAGCGGATGCGATAAAATTTTCCTGGCCCAACTTTGATTTTTAAAATGAAAATCCAGGGTGTTTATGCAGGTTCTGTATATACATATAAAATAAATGAGAATATGTCCTGTTCAAAACTGTAGGATGTGAGTCCTGGGTCCTAAAGGGTCGAGAAACAGATTAATTGTGACCTGTTAGAAGTTCAGAAATACTAAATATTTTGGTTAGAATGAGATTTTTTTCTGGATTTAGGTTTATTTATGAAATACATGTATCCAACGATAGCAGCGTGTACATTTAACCATCGAATACTCTTATTCACACTTCATAACTCGTAATTCATTATAGGAATATAGTTCTATAAATATAATTCATTAAAATATTCTCCGATAGTCATTCGTTCCGCTTGAAATTACTAACAAATACTAAATATTTCTAAAAGCAATAAAGTAAGCAATTTTTATGGCTGATTTTGTACTAAACCGTACGAATTTTCATATACGCCAATACAGTATTCGATTTTCCGGTGAGGATACCGGGGATGTTCCCTGGTGAGTTAGAATTTCATGCCCGTTTATTGATTTCGAGTATCACCCCAACAAGGGATAAAATCTTTGTATCTTCACCGAAAAGATAATATATTGAAAGTTGACAGCATCCACTAGTTTTAGGATTCCCCTTCGTAATTTATAACAAATTGGACGCTGCGCCAATACTGTGTAACAACAGCAAAGGAATAAACGGATGGTGCTGCCACCATGGGAAAAGTTTGAAAGTGATAAACAACCATTATATGAGTAATAAGAAAGAGGAAGGTCGAGCATTTCGCCCCGTTTTCGATAGATTCCACGAAATTACAAGAACATCGGAGAAGTGTCTAATAGTTTAAGAGACCCGCCTGTCAGATGGCTCTGTTGATTTGATGAAGCATACGTTTTTTAACACATTCTGCTGACATATTTAGCCCTTCCGGAACTTTTAACACTTTCAACATTATCTGCTTCCCAGCCATGTAGGACCCAGGACACACATCCTACAGCTGTGAACAGGACATATTCTGATTTAGTGTTTTCCGTAGATACAGAACGTGCAATAAAAGATGGGGATTCTTGTTTTAAAAAAATAAGATGCGTCCCATGGGACCAAAATAGCGCCACATATTTTGATGGGCTAGTCCATCCGATAGCTCTGTTGATTCTCTGCAACTTTTGTCTGTTTCAAGTTTTCAAAACACGCATTTTAAGCGAGATAAACTGTAATTTTGACACGCACCGTATAAGGTAGATAACGTCCAAACTTTGCTCTTGTGTTCATACTGCCAGCTATTTTCTTTTTTCTTTTTAATCTGTTTGTGGATGACCTACCCGTGGACGATATTTTAAGTAGAATTTGGATGTGATCTGAGTGATCCTTCCCATGTTAGTCCAGAATAGCAACTCATTGCACAATTTCATCCTTAACATATTTCACAATATGTCAATGCCACCACGAACTTTCTTCAATGATAATTTGTCACTCGATTGTTGTCGCCGGGTAGGCTTAGTTAGCTCATATAGTTGAACTTCGACACACAACTTCGACTTAGAAACGTTTAGCCGACGAGAAGTTCAATTTATAGCCTATTTACACCATCATTTCGACTTATAAGGTTTCTCTAGCAAAAGGTTTCGAGTTATACAGGTTAAATGGCACGTTCAAAAAATAACAGACGTTCGAATTATCATAACGTTTGACTTGCACCGTTAAATGGCAACTTGATGGAATGAAATGGTGAAGAAGAATTAATAAAAATCGAGATATCAAGGAATGTCAGTTGTTACGGTAGGATTTATGAAGGTTCCTACGGTATTTAATAAAGTGAGCTTCGAAACACTCCGTTCTAAGGACTACGACATGAATTAAACCCGTGACAATTTGCACACAAACTCGCGCATACTTCTAGCCCTCCCCGAGGTCATGTACACATCCTGAAGTATTTTAATTACAACAAGTTTCAAAAAGAGGTTTAAAACAGAAATGCAAAGCTCTTTCTCAATATGGTGATAACTTATCTTCCTGTATTTTATTATTATCGATGTATGTCCATGTGTATTATTAGTCTTATAAATGGTGTACAAGCTTGCGACTATTAAAAATGTGAACAACACATTTTGTGTGCATCAACAAATGGTGTGTGAGTGTATGTGTGTGTGTATGTGTATCTGCTTGATAGTTTCTTTATAGTAGTTATGTGTGCTAACTTAGTGTCTATTCTTTTTTTTCTTAATTATCGTGCAATATGTTAAGCTCACTGCTTATATAGATTAATTATGTATGTACATGGTTGAGTGGAAGGAAAAGTCTCTGTGGCCTTAACTCCGCCATGAAAAATAAGACAATAAATAAATGACATACTGCTCCACGTAGACTGCTGAATTCTCGCACGTGTAATAAAGGCTAATCCACACATACGGTGATGTGTCCATACCGTTCCCCTGTCATGCTCCGTCCTTGCGAAGACCAGGATCATTCACACATAGGGCGCCATTTCCATGCCCTGCTGCTACTACACCAGTTCCAAGTATGTATTTCAATGAATATGTTGTTACTGCGATCGGGATAGTCTCTTTTCAAGAGTGCACTGTTGGGGCATGGCATGGGCACGGCAGTGTATGTGTTAATTAGCATTAAGGGATCGTCTGTTTGTACCAGTTTTCTCTTATCTGAGCACCAGTGTACCCAAACAAATTATTGCGGGGGCCTAATATTTATTTAGAAGGGGGGGGTCACCTTTACAAATAGCATAGAGTATTACTTATTTCGTATTTCTTGACAATTTTTTAACAAACCTGTCAACAGGAATCTCCTAAAGATTACTTTCAAAGAAAAGAAGTAATAAATTTGCTTAACGATGGTGCATCATCGAGCGTCTGTATGGGATTAACACACGAGTTAAGGTTGAAGAAGAGGTTTCACATGCCACGTTAGAGGCTCCAAACGTTAGTCCTGAATCATACAAAAAATACACAGCAAGAAAGGCGTCGTCTCTGTATGAATATAAAATCTTTGTCATTTCATGTACAGTTGTGGTACATGTAGGCCTATTGTTACACTTTTCAACAGAAATCATTTGCACTTTGCAATCTCCTCTATGACTGGAGTACACCTGATAAGTTCACACAATGGCGTCATTCTCTTAGTGTCAGTTTTCTCTTAAAGTCTTACGAGAAGAAAAAAAATCCGTACTTTTTACCTGAATCGCGCGGAAATTTCACTTGTTACGCAATCAACCACGGAGAAATATAACTTTCTGTAGGCACTACTGTCGGTGTTGCCACTTTTTTCCCTTTTATAAATCATGTAGTGTTCAAACACAGTCATATCCCTTAATGTTGAACTACAGGAAATATAATTAGCAATGTGACGCAGCGTTGGTCTGTCCGGGTGATTCACTTCTCTCCGCCCGCCATGTGGGCCTTAGTTCTCCGGTAACTTTAAATCCCACGCTCAGTTATAGTTATAAAATAACTTAATTCGCATATTTGAACTCTAGGGCATGCCGGACGTATTGAAGAACCAACTTTGTTATTCGTATATGTACAATTCGTGGAAGAAAATTTCAAATGTATTCAGGAATAAACAGTGAGGCATAAAGTCATTGAAAGCACAGGTCAACTGACGGTAGTGAACAGGTGAGTCAAGCGTGAGCTCGGCCGACAGCGCCACGTTGCTTTGCTAAACGTATTCGCTGTAGGTCTGCATATTCTTTTCAGCACTGGAGAAATATCTGTTTCATCTGAACACTTTAACTGTATTTCATTTAACAATTCATGAAACTATCTTCATCACGTAGGAAAGAAACTTCTTCGAGGATTGATTGAACTCGAGATGATCAAAGGGTTATCACGCTTACTTTCTTTACGAGTGGTTATGGGTTCAAATCCCGAAAAGGCTAGTTGAACGGAATTATTCGAAACCCACTTCACTATAAGCTGTAGCTCCCGTTCTTAGAGGTTCATTTAGGAAGTTAATATCAATTTGATCAATCGAGGATTGACTGAATAATTTCAAACAAATCCATGGTTTGTGTTTGCAACATAGCGTTACCAGGTTGTATAATTCTTAGTAGTTTCTTCAAGAAATAGGCCAAAAACTGGAAAGTTGGTGTTTTGAATTTTTTTAAGAAACCCTGGAGTTTCTATCACTTGGTTTTCCCTTCGAAGCGGAGAACTAAATAAACATTCTTAACACCGGTTTTGCCTCTTGTACCCTTAACTTTTAGCGTAAAAACGGATGATTAGCAGGGTTAACTTTGACTGCGATCTCTTTCAATGCCAAATCATCCGCAGTTTCAAACGATTTGTTTTAAATAGCAGGAGATGTGTCTTTAGTATTTTCTGGAACAATATATTTTATTTCACGTTATTAAATTCGAATAAATTAAAAAAAAAATGTCTGACATCACTTTTGTTAATGTAATTAGGAAAATCTTCATCTAAGCTACTATCACAGACGGTATAGTCTAATTCTTACTTGATCTGTTATTTCTACCACCAAATGTTAACTAGTTTACTGTAAAAATAAATTGCAGTCCCAAAAATGTAAGCCAAATAACAACGATAATTTTCTAGCTGTTTTTCCCACAAAAGTATACAGATTCGCAACTGATTAGTATCTTGCAAATTCTTCTCTTTCCACTAAATCTTTGATGATTCGTGTTTATCGAAAGTGTCCTTCAAAGTCCTTGTTAATAAAATAAAGTTCGAATTGATTTCTACTACTTTTTCATCTTACGAAGACACTATATGACAACAGACAACACCTCTATCGTAAATACCTGCCCTCCCCTCTATCAATGATCATCGAAAGCATTTTCGAGATGTCCAACACAGGTCTTGTGTTAACAGAACACAAAAATAACTTTTATTTCTATCGAGTTACATTGAGAGACGAAATTGAGAACAACGAGAGCAAATTTTCTTATGTTGTATAGTAAATCTCTAATAAATGAAGGCGTTCATTGTGGAAGTAAAGTGCCAACGGGAATCTATTGAATATAACATTTTATATTCTACGGCCTGCATATTTTCTTGTATTCGTTTTTCGTTACGAGTTCTCTGGCAGAGTGAAGGGAGCCTATTCTTTGTGATCTAAAGATTCCTTTTTAGTAATAATAAGTTCAGTAATACAAACAAATTTATATCATGTTCTAAGGGCTAAGCTAGTTAGGCTAACCTTAACTTAGTTAGGCTGACTTAATTATGCTGGGCCAGTGTAGGGTTTATATAGTTAAATAAAGCCCACATCTAGGAATTAGGTTAGACTAACATACAAGTCTTGGATCATGTTAGATAATGGTTACTTATTACCATGTCAGCTGTTTGTTCCTTTGCGTTAGGTTTGTTTTGATTATTGTTCTCACGTTAGGTTTGTTTTGATCACGGTGTAACCAGTTAGATTTTACTTTGCACTTTGGTTGTTACTTAAACCCACATACAAGTATTGAAAAGAAAACTATATTTTAATTGTATTACATTATATTACCTGTGTTCATTTAAGTATGAAATTTCCTCTTTTGGCGCTTTGTTTTGTTTCGTGATTTACGGGAAAGCTAGGATTTTCGAGAATATAAATGTCACGGATTAATGTGAGGGAAGCTAAAATAGATATTATGACTGAAAACACTTTTATATTGTATATTACCTGTTATGATATCAATTCAAACATTTTCACCTCACGATCAGCTGTGCAGGATTTAAGTTGTGTAAAAGTTTTATTTCAAGGTTACGCTCCAAGTCAATAAAAGATCAAGTTGTCTGTAACGCCTTTGTCATTATATACCCTAGATAGGGATTTGTGTGCAGAAGAAATAAATCTTCTAATAAACTTCTGTTAATTTCACCTTTCAGTTTTTATTCGGCTTCGCATGAAGTTTGCTTGAGTGAACAGTCTAGATCGAACTTCCAGCTTTCGTCCCACCGTACTTGAGGTTAATATTAAAAAGGGCCTCTTGGTGATCTTCCCTAAGTGCTCAGGTTCAGGTGTCATGGACTTACGAAGAACCCTGAGAAATATAATAAGAAAGACGATAGTTTAAAGCAATTTATCGACGATAAAGTGATTCTAGACGCACAGCTACAACGTCGGACGATTTATATATCCAAAGATTTAAGGAATCCATCTTTACCATTACAATTTATTTATCAGATTGCCTTCATTCTTTAGAGTGTTATAAATCTTTTTGAACCTTTATAAGCTATTTTACGCCATTGGCCGACACTCGGTCAGTGCAATTCAATGGTTCACTTGTATTTTACATTCTCTGTCATTGCCTGTATGATCATCTGTTTCACAGGCTAGGACTATGTCTTACATGTGTATAAGGTATCCAAACGAATATCAGTCATCGTTGTTGTGGTGAACAGCGGTTCTTCGAAGATTCGTTCTTCCTATCGATCTTTCTTCCACTTCCATATCATTCTCTCCCCAAACGCATTGCTTAACATAAAAGGGACAGTCTTGTAGTATAATGTTTACTCGAGATATCCCATCTATAAGAGAGAGTCTGCTATGAAGAAAGAAGTTTGAGTGACAAAAGTTGGAAATTATTACTCGTCTCCCCCACCACACATGCATTCGCGGGATTTTTAATAAAAAATGTGCAGTATATACAAAATCATTCATTGCTAAAGATACTGGCTGAATAATTGTTATTCACAACAAAATAAGACCCAAAGTAGGGAAATTTAAAATTACAAGAACTGCAAAGACATGAGAATTGTAGCTTAAAGATAGGTCATACCAAAGAAATTAAGAGAACCAAAATTGTGTAAAATTTCGTATTCTTTAATTTACGTCTTATGCATTTTTCGTATGTTGCATCATTTTCGCAACAGTCATAATGTAAAGTTTTATTTTGTTAAATTATGGGGGTATGAATTCGAACTAAGAATTGCTTTTGTTTGGATTAGTTCCTGCAAAAAACCCTATCTCGACTCGACTATATAGGCATGTATGAGGGACATTCCATTGTCACGGGTGGTACATTTTGTCGTGGCTCTGTTGAAACAATATATTTTGTCCTCTCAACATTAAAAATATTATATCATTTGCCATTTTAGGAACATCGTTCTCTCAATTTTAATATTGTTTAGTTCGCAAATCTTATCACAGGTGGACAGAAATTAGTCACAAAGTATGCCACTGTAAGAAATCTAATGTTCTGAGAATTTATTAGTGAAATACATTCAAAATGCTGCTCTTCTAATATAACTAAAGTTCTATTTTACCACGACCTTAATAAAATAATAATTATTATATTATTATAATATTGTTGTTGTTGTTGTTGTTGTTGCGACTAGTTGTTGCCACTAATTGTTGTTGCGACTAGTACAGTCATAGATCACAGTTAGAATATGCTATGAACTAATTACAAAAAAATCATCCTGCTCTTGATACGGACAAAACAAAAACAAAACAACGGCCAAATATATATATTTAAAAAACAATAGGTTAAAAATATTGTGCGAATTACAGAGAAAACCAGATGAGAGAGCAAACAGTAATTTCAAAGTAATAATTAAATATAGCATAAGCTTCAGCGTTTTGCTGAACTATTTTCCGGTTTCTCCTGATTCATATCTCAATGTCGACAGTCCAATTTCTTTTATAAATAGATTATCTGCCACATACCGTACGTTATAACTGGGCACAGGCATGTGCTTAGTTTCACCAGGTGAATTCAGCGCCTAAATTAAGGTCCTGACTAATACCTATCTCAAGCGGAAGAGTGTTTGCCGACAAAGAGCGTATCTCACATTGTGATGCACTTAGAACACTTAGAGGAACATTGTTCATCTTAGCCTCCTCAGATACAATTAAAATGAACAAGGAACACTCGTCAGGTGACAGAGCCGATTTTGATGAAACTACATAAGCAATTAATATTCTTAAATAAAGCATCACTCACTATATATGGATGATTGAGGGTTGTCTGCTCGGGATACTAGTACTAAGGATGCATATGCAGAATACCTTAAATAGCAAAAGATCCAATAAAAGCTCTTTCTAAAAAAATGCTGTGAGCGTTTGAGAGCGTAAACCACAAATTCTAAAAGGAAACACGAACACGATTTAAAAGGTCAAAGTTATATATATATATATATATATGTATATATATATATATTTGTTTCTTCTCAACATTTATCAGTAGACATCGTCGATATATCATTGAGACCAGATCTTTTATTGATGATAAAAAAATGCTTCTTGAAACCTATGAAAGGAGCATTGAAATAATACATATTTCTATCCCGCGACCCAGTAAGTAAAGCAGTGGAGAGACTCCAATTTCGGCCATACACACGGTCATTTTCCAGAGTTTTCTCAGTTTCAGCAGCGGAGTGTTGGGATGGTGGTTCAACGAAGAACTTGAGCGTTACTTTTCTCATCTCTATGTTGAAAGGGTGATCACCGAAGGACGTCATACCTAGGATAAGTGTCAGGATTGGGCCACAACGCTCTGCTGAACTCAAAAATAAAAATTTGAATAAAAATTACTGAGATTTTCATAAGAATAAAAATATTGTAGTATGAAAATCTTACTTCGAAAGAATATTTCACACTTTGGAAGTGAAAAGAAGAATTAAACACATTACTATGAACAATTTCTAGCTTAACGAAAGAACGCTCCATTAAATTACGGCATAGGAATTCTCAAATAGAATTAAATGAATGTATGACTAAGTTGTAGAAAACTGAGCAAATGTTTTGTTCGTTGAATAATATCCAATTGACGAAAGATATAGAATGCCTTTGGAATAGAACGAGATGTACGAAATCACAACTGCAACTTAAAATTATTGTGAACAGATATAATAACACCTCTCACAATTCAATGATCCATTTCTTTTGTAAGCCAGATAACTTGTAGAACAGAACACAATCCTCCTTGTATTAGTTATAAGACCCAGAGAGATGCTATTTGTTGTTTTGTATTTGTGGCCGTAAAATTGTATCAGATTGAAATAATTTTAGAATTCTAAAATAGGTTAAACAGACGAAATAAACTAGAAAAATAATATACATGACTTTTGTATAATTCTGGAATCTTTTATTACAAATAACTATTTACTCTCATTCCAGCGACTTCAGTTCAAAATTCTATTTTCTACCAGATATTACACATCATCCAAGTTGATACATTCCCGTCCAGTTTTCAACTGAATAATATTGTCTCGTATTTATAGGTTCAGGTCGGGAAAGGATGTGTCAGAGAACTTGGAAAGGGATAGGGATTAGAAGGCAGCATTCTAATAGATTAGCATGACTGAGAAAGACCCTGAAAAAATCGAAATCAGGATGACCGGTGCTGGGTTAAAACCCAGAACTCTTTGAGTGGGAAACCAACGCTCAACTAATAGAAATACAGCCTCTTGCCCCAGGTTTTCAAAACTTATATTCATTGTCATCATTCCCACCATCTGTTTTACCGGGAAACAAGTTAACATCCCCGGAAAGTAAATTACAGAGAGAAATTTAGATATGTACGTTTCTTGGTTTCAGTAATTTGATAGCTATCAGCGACTTTTCTTTGGCATTTTAAAAAAGATACTGCTGAAGTGCATAACAGCAAAATTAAAGTATAAACACACACGCAAAGAAAATTAAAAATAATTATTATGGTAATCAAAAGCGCATTGCCAGAATACACATTTTACTGTACTTTAAGACACACCAGCGAATTCCACCCCTCCCCACAACATTCTCCTTTTTTTGGCAGTCCAAATGTAATGACCGTTTTTTTTTCATTCACACACAATTTTTAGATTCACTCTGTACACCGGAAAACGAACCTGGGATAAATGATGCATGGCACACTAACTGTGGGCAATTTTTAACATTCTCCTTTTTAGTTCACAATTGTTCGCTATGTCATCAAATCTTGCAATGTTTAATTAACTCATTTCCCGACGTCATACAATGATAAAAGTTTCCACACTGGCGTAATTCGGGTGACAATACAATATTCGATTTTTACTTTGAGATATTGACATATATTTTAAAAGCATATTTTATATTTTAATATAGACATTTTTATGCTAAAATAAATACTAGTCTACAACGACGTTGCGTTTTGCTGATTGTATATCATTTTAGAATATATCATTTAGTAACCGAACACCGAAATAACTCGAAAAAATCTTTATAAAGACATATAGATTTCTTTAAAAATTCGCACTAAAAAGTAAAAAATAACTGTTTATGCATGACTAAAAAGAAGCGCTAGGAGTGCACCAATTCAGGAATTTATAAAGTGACTGTATATGAAAGTGCGCCTCATGATTTTCTTTCTAGTCATAAATAGACAAAATTATTCTTTTTACTTTTTAGGACGAATTGTTTAAGAAAGCATGGTTTGAAAAACTTTAGTTATTTTTTTCTTCTGTTGGTCTCTGTATCTATTCTTTGAATGCCAACCAGGGCGCTAGGTGACGGTCAAAAATTGACCAGAACCTGAAATACAGAAAGGACATAATTTATTGTTCACTGTGCTTGTTTTACATGATACTCCATTTCTTGCTGACTTTCATTTTATTCCACACTTCCAGTGTTTGTACTAGGTCAGGTCGTTTTAGGTTAGTTCAGGACTCCTAAATCAATTCATCCATTCTATTTATCGAACTACATACATACATATCCTTGTACGATTTTTGCACTAATTTTGTCGGGAGATTTTATATAAATTCAACATCAAATAAATTAAATACACAGTTAAATACAAATATATAATTAGTACGTGTTTATGAGAACCTTTACCAGATATTCTCTCTGTAGTTACAATCTTTACACATAATTCCAGTTCTTACTACTTACAACAAACCCCTCAAAAATTGGTCTTTTAACAGCACTTTGTTCCTTCGTCTGTGTGTAAATCAATGTAGTGTCTCAACTAAAGAATGTAGATAGAAACTAATTTCAGATTTGGTTTAACCGATCAAATATATTCACAGCGTCTTGAATTACTAGGTTGTAGAAATGCTGCGGGAGAATCAGAAACCAACTAAGTAGCTTCCTATACCTCCACTCATCAAAAAGTGAATTGACAGATTTACCAACATTATTAGCTTACTTTGTGTTAAAATTCATATTAAACATAGCCTCACGGTCCGTTTAAAATGACGGAAGCTTAAATTTATTAAATATTGACTCACACATGGAACTCAGACGAAAGGTAAAATCAAGAAAGCGCAATAACAAATAAAAATGCAATTACTTGTTGATACCTTCTATCTTACACAAACCATATTTACTAAAACTAAAGCCTTTCAACTTTGATTCCTCTCCTCCCCTCTATGATTAATTTATAAAACTATCTTCCAAATGTCAAAAACAGATATTTTGTTAACGGAAAACACGAATACCAGAATGTTTAGCCGAGTTCCGTCCCCAGATGAAATTCAGAACAACGAATTATGACAATTCGATGATAGTGACTCAATTTATTTTGTTCTAAAATTTACTATAAACGGAAGAAATATTAAAAAAATCTAAAATAGACTTGCAGGTTAGACGAAAGACATTACATATTCAGATTAATTTGTCAGACCTTTTATTTTAGTAGAGTAAAGTTACTGTTTGAGTTAAACGTTTAAAATAAGGATATGAAACTTTCTGGAATATGTTATACACATTGCTATTATTAACCTACAAAGCATATAATAATTCCAGTTGTGGTTTTTCCGCCATTTGGGCAAATAGTCAGCCATCTTAGATTTACCATCTGCACTTGGATAATGAGGCATAACCTCAAAACCAATGACCATAGAAGGCTCCTTCCTTTTTATTACATTTTTAATATTACGGGTAATATAACTTTCTCTCTACGAGTAGCAATGTTTGCATAGCATTTGGATAAAATAAAAAATGGTGATCTGTGTTGGGAGATATATTTTCATCCTTACGTCGTACATCTCCGCAGAGTAAAATATGAAAAAAATGTTCAAATATAATTGTAGGAAAGTTTATGAGCTTTAAAAAGATGTATGCATTGCCTCAATATATAATGGTATAGGTGCGTAATATAACTATAAATATCATGACTTAGGAAAGTGACTGCTTTATTTGAATGGAAATAGTCCAGGAAAAATACAATTTAGGTTTGCAAAAAGCAGGAATAAAAATTCGTTTTCGATCTTTTATGCAGAAACATGTGCTGATTAACATACCAAACTTTTACAGCGTTTAGAGCCCGAGAACTGGCCACCATTTAAAAAAAAATGCACCAAAAAGGTTTTTACATTTATCTTAGCCTGTATAAAAATTATGCAGGAGTACAAAATAAAAGATCGCAGTTTTTTCATAAGTCACAATTGCGATTTTTCACCTAGAACGAACGGTTACAAAGTTATCACCTCGTTTAGTGTTTTTAATTGAAACTTTAACAGAACAACGTTTTATAAAACATTTTTATTTAATTTTGCAGTGAGGCAAATTCTAGAAACACTTTGTTAAGTTGAAAATGTCTTTTGAGAATGAGACCAAATGTTTGGTACCTGTAACGTAAGGATTGGTTCCATATCGGCCATATTGAAAGCGGCCATCTTGGATTTATCTAGAGAACTTTACATAGGAAAGTATTATGTGATATTTCATTTACGCTAGCTCATTCCAAGAAATTCAAACATGAAGTTGTGTTTTTTTTCTTAAGTTTATTCGTTTAGAAGAAACGGGCTTTAATATTTGAGAAAAATAATGGTCTGCTATTCTGTCGTTGTAAGTGTTTCAGCATGGTGCAAACTCTTCATGTTATGAACGGATCGAGATTGTCCTGGTGATTGGCATTTGTAATCAGGGGCGTAGTGAAAGGGGTACTGTTGGGTGCGGGTGAAACATTCATTTTGCCAACTTGTGTGAGGCAAAAAACCGTTCATGTTTGGAAGTTCTTTACACACACACACACGTGTATATGCGAACATTAAATATATAACACCCCTATTTATTTTTTCAGTTCTGGTATCAGATAGAAACGTGCTGTTTTTTTTTCGAAGCACATGAATACTCGTTGGCAATTCGTGCCGCAGATGGCAGCACCATACGGCACACAGAACTCTAGGGGCAGCGTCAAGAGTGATGACTGTTTTGGATACTTACGATCTCGTAAAATGGGACGTTTTCATTACAAGAACAGCGTGTAATCATTCGTTTTCTCCATTTGTGTGGTGTGACGCCGCTTGAAATTCATCGGCAGTTGAGTGAGTTGGGTGCGACAGTGCAACGAAGGCAGAACGTCGTGCGACAACAAACCTAGACAATCTCGGCCTCGCACAAGCCAGTCTGACGACATGATCAAACGAGTGGAGAAAGTTGTGTTGGAGAATCGCCAATGAGTGTGAAACAAATTACCTCCAAAGTTAGGATTTCCGTGGGATCTGTGCACATAATCCTGCATGAAGACCTGAAAATGCGAAAAGTTTTCTCCAGGTGGGTGCCACGAATGTTGACGGACAAACACAATGCTGCGCCTGTGGCATGTTGTCAGGAAATGTTGACGCGGAGCCATGAATGGATAAAACGAATGATTACACGCTGTTCTTGTAATGAAAACGACGCCATTTTACGAGTATCATAAATATCCGAAACAGTCATCACTCTCGCTGCTGCCGCTAGAGTTCTGTGTGTCGCACGTTGATTCTTCCATCCAGTGACGTATCCTGACTTTTCAGGTTGGGCATGCAATTTTATTACTATTACTACTACTACTACTATCATTATCATTATAAAGAATTATGTATGTGAATTAAAGATGACTTTCACCTAATTGCTCTTTACAAACTTTCAATTCCCTCTTTCTTACTGTCAAGGTAAACGAAACATGGCAGTTTCACAGGTGATTTACAAGTGTTTCAATCGCATGCCAGTTTTCAACATTGAGCTCATGAAAAAGGGAACCGAGAAGGTGATAATTTCTTCCCGTTTTGGTGGTAAATTATATTTTCCTACAGAAAAAGAATAGGATGGCGCGGCAGGTATACACAAGACATAGAGAAAACATTTGAAACAAAAAGGATCATCATCTGTTGCAGCTCACGGAAATTACAGCTGCCACTAAGGAGGAAGTAATTAAGTCACTTCATAACTTTTATCCCTTTCTAGATGAAAGGCGAAAATAGGAAGTATCCTTGGTAAAGTCAAGAAAATATGAGTATATAACACATTTAGAAGTTTATCTTGTGATATTTCTGGAAATACTAAAATCCACACATATTCCACACATCATTTCACTTTATGCAAATTACACACAAGTGACACAACTGCCAAATTTACATACATTTTGTGGAATTCCACATACATTGGTAGCGCTGCAACACACACTCTCTCATTTAGATGGCAACTATGCTGAATGCAACTTTTAGCGTTGCATCCATTTTGGATTTTTCCCTCGTCTTTCACCCAATAAAACACACGTTCACAGGTAAGTGGACGACAAAGATCGTGAGTAGACGCCCACATACATAGACGAGAATACTGCAGCGCCACAGGTGAACAGTTTACTAAACTACTTACTGCCAGCTTTCGTATTACGGGTTCTGGTCTAGGATATCAGGTGAAGTTTCGTAATTTCTGAAAATCTTTTCTGTTTTCTCCTTGGAAAATAATAAAATAGATAAACTAGAATCTGAAGGCATGTAATGAATGCATGCCTTGCATTCATGGGGAATACACCGCTGCTTCCATCTCTGTCACGCATTGCCAACGAGTGCTAGTGTTTAAAAAAAACAGCACGTTTCTATGTTACCAGACCTGAAAAAATAAATAGGAAGTGTTATAACTTGAGTGGACCTCGTAATATAATAACAAACCAAAAACACTAAACACACACACACACATATATATATATACAAGATGTTAAAGAAAGTTCTTACATTACAGGATACATACAGGTGTACACGAACATTACAAAACTAGTAGGAAAGCGCAACCTTTCGCAGAAGCGTGTTCATAGAAACACGAGAGAAAATGGGCAGGGAGGACTGGTCCTAAGAGAGTCGTTATGTTGCCTACTGATTAAACGACTCTAAAAGTCTGTTGGGGAATCCAGTTATATTTCAGTATAAGGAGTCTCTAAACGAAGACCTCAAATGAGAATTCAGAAAATAAGGGGAGTGAATAATACACGCAAGTTCACTGAATTCGGAAGCGAGATCTGATAAGATCTCTTTTCATTTGGTACGTCTTCTGTTTAGTAAACAATACAGTATTCCTTGCTCCTTGCTCCTTGCTCCTAATAAGCGAAAGAAACAATAAACACTAGTTGAAGGTAAGATTATTCACTTCTCCATTATAACAGATGGAAAGCTACACTTTTGAAACCGAACAAACACCAATTCTTCTTTGTTTCAACTTAACCCACGAATTTATAATATCTGATAAATTTATTTTATCTGTAATGTCCTTCTAACTTCTCAACAGCAAATACATATCCAAACGGCCATCTGCCATAGTTGAGCGTATCACGGTTTTCGTTAGATGCAGTTGGCTGAAATCTCTCTCATTTGTGGCTGCTGAGTACTCTGCCGTTACAACAAGTTGGCAGAGACGAAACGCTAATTTTAGGATATCTCTCAGTTCACATGTTCTATTTATGACATCGCTAACTTTGTGGCATTCTTACAATTACCAAACAATACCTCCATTTCAGTCTGCAGAGCCAATGGATCCGGCTTGTTCTCTGGAGAACTGACAACAAAACATAGTTGCACGTCTTGCAATTAAGATCAAAAAACACTGAACTCTGAAAGAGGTGGTATGGAAAGGCATTACAGGGTTAGGAGAGGACACAGAGATTATTAAAAAGATGTTAAGAAAGCAGGGTGTAAGAGTGTACAGAAAAGGTAGTAGAAAGTTGTTGGATTTGGTCAGAAGTAAAGGAAAGGATAAAGGGAAGACGGAGCAGAAAGGTGTCATTTATTGTATTAACTGTGAGGATTGTGATATGAAGTATATTGGAGAGACGGGTAAATTGTTGAAAGAAAGAATTAAACAACATAAAAGCGATGTGAAATATGGTAGAGAGAGTAATGCTATATTCAAACATGTAAAAGAAAAAGGACATAATGTGGACTGGGAAAAAGTGATTGTGTTAGAATATGAAGATAGTATGTGGTCTAGAAAATGGAAGGAGGCCTGGTGGATAGAAAAAGAAGAAGATAAGAACTTAATGAACTGGACTAAAGGTTTTAGCATTAATAAAGAATGGAAGATTATTGTTGACAAACACAGGGATATGTATGTTAAATGAGGTGTTAGGGGCCTCTATGTTTGCTTCATGTTGATTCTCTTTTGTTAACATGGGATGTTTTATGGCGTCTCTGATTGACTGATTGTTCCAGCCAATGGGGAGGCTGCTTGATCGGGCGTCCCTGATTGGCTGCTTGTTTCGGCCAATGAGGGAGCAGGTAGATTATTGGGCTTGTATTTATATGTGTGTATTTTTTGTACAGACTCAGTGTATGTCTGATGAGGATCTTGGCTAGAAGGTCGAAACGTTACATGTAATTTAATTTTTTACGAATAATATAGTCTTGTTCAGCAGTTCAGTGTTTTTTGTTCTCTGGAGAAGGAAATATTCTTATAGCAGCACTTATATTTTCTACGTTTAAAGCTTTCCAAGATATCTGAAGTTGAAATATAATGAATGTACAGCGGCCTGATAGTTTCAATACACAGTTCAACACTAGATGTACATTGCGAAACAGTGGTTTCTATAACAATTTTGAACTCTCGGCAAAAGAATGAAAATAAATCTCTAGGTGCTTCATTTTCACTATACGTGTAGGAAGATGTGGTCACTACGTCTGTGGTGACGTTGAAATTCATTTTCTACATTTATATTGAACTTTCCTGCAACAGTGTCGTCACTCTCTGTAAGATTATTCAAATCCTCAGTCTTACTATTGATATACTGAAGAGACTTCACTGTGTTTTTGATAAGGACAATGACATCAATGATTTTCAAATCAACCGATTCCAATCATTGAGTCAAATATTTCATCTTCGTCATCACACTTTCATTCACTATACGTGAATTGGGTGGTCTATGTTCTAGGCTTAGAGAAAAATCGTGTCAAAAAAGTCATGTATAGAAATTAATGCTGGCGATAGTACCAGTGACGACGCAAGGCAATCTGGTGCCCGGGGCAATTGAAATTGATTGCGAACCCCTCTTGAACACAATCGTTAGCTATTGTTAGCCATATTCTACTTCTTCGTTATTCGGAATCCATCGGAAAACGGGAAATCGCAGGGGACTCACTAGCCAAGACGGAGAACTTCCCGTTCACTCGCTAAAACCTATGCATGAAAGTGAATATTGAGAGAATGAAGAGTGTTACTTTTCAACCATCCGACTACAGGCAAGCGCACAAGTTACAGCCTCCTGGGACGGTATAGTTATTTCGTCACCGACCACCATCAACGTGCTCTGTCGATTTATTTTAACAAGCGATTATTCTCTCGTGTCGTTGACCGACGTACAGTTGGATGAGAACCCCAAAACACTGCAAAATTAATATTGTTTGTACCAGTGGCGGCCAGTGGTTGTCCCCACTGGGTGTTGCACCCAGGTCCGCCGCCAACCACAAAGGATAGGGGGCCACGAAAAATTAGAGAAGGGTTTGGGCTTACGAAACGTACATAAAATTAAATATTTGTATTGGAGCAAGAAACATTTTCAGTGGCTCAGCCCATGTAAGAGAGGATTGGGTAGCTAATCAGTCACCATGAATCAACGTAGAGTTAAATTATATAACATATACACAAAAGAAGAAGTTACCAGATTTTCAAATAAAGGGACGCTAAGTCAATTATGAGAAAACTTAGAAAAATGTCGTATTTATAATATTGAGAATAGAATATTTTTCACTATTGTTCGTCACTATTTTTCGTGACTAGAAATTTTTGTCACTATTATTGCTAATGTTAATAATAATTTTCAGAAACTTTGAAGATTCACAAAACGTTTTCCCCAGGCTATTTTGAACGATAAATTCGAACAAGCCCACAGTTTCTGACATTGATCGACATTCTTCTGCCGGGTAGATTGAAGACAGTTCGTGAAGACAGAGATTTTCTTTGTCAAAAATGTGTAAATTGAATATAATTTCTCCACAGTTTGTTTTGGAAAATTCCAAAAGTAACTCGGAAATTTCTCTAAACAGCGATTCTGCCATAACTTACCATGTGAATGTAAAGCGGGATTTTCTTTGGCAAGTAACCACATCTCATACTTCCTTTGCTTCCCGTACGCATTTCATTCTTTAATTCTTTCTTCTTTTTTATACCGTGTTTGTATTGTTTGTTGTTTTACTCGAATCATCAGTCTTGTCTGCTATACGTTTAATATTTGTTTCAAAGTGTAAAATAGCCTTTCTCAAAGTGAAAGAAGGGTTCAATGCTTCGATTTTGAAGTTAATTAAACAAAATTTCTACAAGAAGCATTATTGTACTAAAAAAAGAAAGCCAGAAAGTTGAAATAGCTGCTAATAAATGTTTTCTTGAGTACTTCAG
Source organism: Lepisma saccharinum (assembly GCA_022664845.1). Classification (NCBI taxonomy): domain Eukaryota; kingdom Metazoa; phylum Arthropoda; class Insecta; order Zygentoma; family Lepismatidae; genus Lepisma; species Lepisma saccharinum. The sequence goes on from JAGDQP010002396.1 coordinate 74,761, forward strand.
CCCAATGGATTGTGTTTGAATTTTATCTTCCTCCATCTTATTCATACATTGAATAATATCCTTTTTATGTTCAATAATATGATGTGTCCACTTCCAGTCTAAACTAATATGGACCAAATTTTCAGTTCTAAGTCAACTGTTAACGCTCGATATCGCTTTTTATTTATGTTTTAATTCTTGCAAAAAACGTAAATATTATTTACAGTATTTTCTATTATATGCAGAGGCAGTATTCTATTATATGAATAACTCAGGAATTAAAACTAAAAAAAAAGGGAACACACGGCGATAAGAACCGCATAAAATTGACCTAGAACTGAAAGTTTGGTCCACATTGGATTAGACTGGAAGTGGACATACGAGTTTAAATATTTGTAATGGCGTCTATCTTTTGACACTAAGCAGTCACCCCAGTATCGTTACATAGGGGAGAAAAGACTAGAAAAGTAGGGGAGAAAAGACTAGAAAACCTGGTAGTGCTTTAAGATTGCAACAACTTTCTACCAATGGTACTTAATATAGGAAATGCTATTCCAACATCTGGCTAAGGGTGAGCCAATGTAGCGGGTTGGTCGTTCAGAGGCTTGCGGGAAAATTGTACACTCAAGATTAAACTGTGAACTTGTGAAGTATTTATTTTGCTTCCTAAAGCAAAACTATGACTTTTTGAACACCGAGAGATAGAATATTATTAAATATTGTATATTTTAGAGTGATTGAAATAAAAATTAAATAATTTAAAAAATGTGCTAGGTGTTGTGCAGCGGTACAACACTGCCAAAGACCGCTACTTGTTTGAACGCTGAGGAAATGTTGCTTGGATCTAAGTCAGGGGCAAATTCACATAGTGTACGGGATATAGCATGTTTCATCTTAACAACAGAGCTAAAAAGAAGTTGCTGTTTAACGGGTTACTTATATCAAGGAAATTATTAATAAGTTTGGCTATCGTGAGGTAAATTTAATGAGTTAATGAGGGCTCTCCAGATACAAAAAAGTGTTTCTTCCAGAATATTTTGTTCGGGGGGAAGGGACTCGTGGGGGACTCACGAAAGTTATAAATAATGCATGTTGACTCTAATGTGCTAAATATATAAAACAACAATACGCCATAATGTTCTTTAACAATATGTTGAACTTCTTAGTTACTCTCAGAAGTAGCATGAACAATATGTGCTATTATATATATGTTTAGAGTACAAGTGAAATAAATAGTGAATGCTGTTGATGATATCAAGATTAGCTTTCTTGTTTCTGAAGCAAATGTAATTTCTAAGCGTTGTATAAAAATAATTATTAACACCATGATTAAAATGCAAGGCACGTACTTCAAAGCACACCAAACAAACGTAACCAAAAATGGTGAATTAGTTAGCTATATAGATATGTGAGAAAAACCGAGACTAGTAATTATCTTTCCAGGTGTCCATTCCCAAACGGACCCTTATCCAAGCACCATAAATGTTAGGCAATTGACACATACACTTGTTATACACTTCTAATTTTTAAACGCTAAGAAATATTTGAAGATATCTTAAAATTTGTTGGAGAAAATAGTAGCTTATCAACATTTTACTTTTGGAAAATAATATTGGAAAAGTAAATTATATAAAATTTTACTGTTAATTATGTTTCTATCCTTTACTATCTCACGAAATTCAAACGAATTTCAAAACTTTTTGAATCGCAAGATATGACTAATATGTTCCAAAATGATAAAACGAACTCAACGATGCCAATATCTCAATTTCAAAACTTTTGCAGAAGAACTTTTTTCAAAATAGACGTCTGATATGTACCTGCTGTAGTAATATTTCAGGTACGTTGTGCGCATACGTCTAGGAAAATATATCATCAACATGTTTTGTAATAATATGTCAGACACGTTTCGCATTACTAAAACGTAGAAAATGTTTCCAACCAGTTCACAAGAGCTCAGGGTTTATCAGGAGTGCAATCATTACTTCTGAAAGATTTATATTCCTTTTTGGAGGTAAAAACTCATGGAAGAAATGGCATGATCTTTTGCAAATTAGAAGTAAGAGCGAGGATCCTTTTTTCACCCCATTCCTGTTCCGGTTTTATACGCACAATGCGCACAATGCGTTTTCTCACGTTTGCGGTGTAAGGGTATATAACGACGAGACGAGATGCCTCTTACGAAATAATAATAATCTAGTCTCTGCCTATAACTTGTATATAGTCTATATATTTAACACTTGCACAATGGACCCAATTGGGAACCCTATATAACACCCTGTACTAACTTAAGCCACGGCTACACTGTAAAAATAGGAGACACAACGTTCATCCAGAAAATGGAGGCAGCTGAGCTGCCTCCACTTTTTGGATTAACCTACATTCAGCCAGTTTTCGGTTGAACGTTTTACTTTCCGTAAAATTTCAAAATGCGTATATACATTACATATATATGAGTGTTCCAACTTCCAACGTATTTCATTCAATCCGAGCATTTTTTAAAAGTAGAAAAGAATAAAAGGAAATATTCCTTTAAAATTAAAAAAAAACAAAAAAAAAACTTGAAGTGGTAGGGTTTCGATCCAGGGTCCGCTAGCATACTGGTCAGACGCTCTAACCACTTCGCTACGAAGACAGTTGGTGACTTTGTCTTTCCGAGCGAGCTATTGTTGTACTGTGAAGGAGGTTAATTATTAACACGCTTTTGATTTTACTACGAGGAATGTCTCGTGAAAAAAAAGGAGATGCTTTTTGCTACAGTGTAAAGATTTATACCCAACTTAATTTCTCGGCCCACCAGTAAACTATTTGCTGTTCACAGTGTAAAGGCAATGTAAACACTCAAAATGGCGGGACGTTCAGTGACAAGCAAGTAACGTTACTCCTGTTACTGGATTATAGAATATCCAACTAAGGCTTAACATTCATCCACAAAAGGAGTAACCTCAAAATTTCCTGTTTAGCTTACACTTCGATTAGAAAATGACCGAGTTTTAAGCGGAAAATAAGTTGAACGTTCACGGACAAATCACTTTGGCCAGTTTCAACCCATTTTCAGCTAACGTTAAGCTATTACAAAGAAAATGTTAAACTTTAAAATGGAGTTAATTTTACCAATCTTTCCACTAAAAGGCTTACACTATATCCACGTTTAAGAGTAAATACAACAAAACGCTAATTTTCGACTTTTATTTCTCCAGAAAACGGAGTAACTTTCATCCATTTCGTGTTTCCAATTTTTACAGTGTACGGTCGCGGGATGAACAGAATAACAATGCTGAAAAAGAACAATTAAATGAGTACAAGTAAACAGCAATATGAAAAGAATAGCAGTAGTGAGGGCTACTACCAGTCTCATTTCTTAGACAGGGTAGAAGCAGAGAATAGACCGCTCGCCCTCCCCCCTTGCGCCGCTACTAGATAGTATAGTTCCAGTACATAATATAATGTAATATTCTGTTTTGTAAACTGTTATCATCGTAGTTACACAAACCGACTTTTATCCTACCCGCTTTCATCTTCTAACAGGTAATGGCTGTCAGCAGTGGTGATAATTTGTTAAATTTAAATCTGAAATTAACATTTGAAGTGTTAGAGAAACATCTACTATATAATTATTCCGGACAAATTTGCTGTTACAGATAAATTCATATTTTTCTATACTTACGTTTCTTTTTAAATTGTTCACCGTAGATGTCAGATATATACATTATTGAAAAGAGATTTGTTACGTTAGCATTTTAGTCAGCAATCAACACGCTCCCCATCAGAGTTTTATATGTATTGATTCTCATCTACACAATTAGTACAAAAACGATCTTTTAAAATTTCATCGTAATTATTTCAAAATTAATTTACTTGTTTATGTTTGTATTTAACGAAGACACTATCGTATTTAAGGAAATCGTGGGTATAATAAAGTCATCGAACATGCTAATTACAATAATGAAACAATGACAATATTTTCTGAAAATGCACAATATGGGTGTGCTGTGCCCGTGCATTGCTACATTTAAAATATATTAATTGCAACTTTGAGGAATTGAATTGGTAATATGAAAAAGGACCAGTATATTTAATTTTAGAATGAGTCTATTCAATGCTCCTTAAGTCGTTAGGAAGTAGAAAACTCAAAATTGATGAAAGAAAAATAATTTTAAAAAATGTCACTTTAAAGGATCCATGGCGTTTGGCAATGTATTAATATATCCTTTTAGTACATTTCACATGTGTATCCGAAGAGCCATTCAGTGGAATTGGTCAGCACCTTGATGAAAATAATGAAAGCAAAACTCAGCGAAAGAATGCATTGAATGTACGCAATGTCCACATCAGAGTTGAAACTGGGTCACTTTTGGTGATCCGAACAAAGGTAACCCGACGACTAGATGGCCCGGGCTGAAACTTCACCCAAATGACTCGAATGACCTGGTGATCCAATTAACTTGGTCTTATCAATCATTATTTTAATTTGTGAGATGCCTTGAGAAGTGAGCTTGTATATGAGAATATTTTCATATGTTACTGCTCTTGTCAGGAACGTCTCGGCGTTGCATTTGCCGTGCTCTCAGAGATATAATGTCCCCAAATCCGGTCTCCCCTGAAGGAAACACTATTCATAAATAAGTAAAGAATTATATTTCTACTTTTCCCTCCGGGTCACAGGATCAGATGGGATCCCAAGCACAGGACCGGTGATTCCGGCCAAAACATGACCCTGTGACTAATTTCAGCGTTGGTCCACTTCCAGAATGACGAATGAGATATGACTATAAAATGTTTAACTGCTATTTGACCTGAGCAATCGACACTCGTGAAATTTCAAGACTGCGCTGTATTACCTATGTGTCAGTATAAGTATAGAGGGAGAAAGAAAGAGAGAGAGAGAGAGAGAGAGAGAGAGAAGAGAGAGAAAGAAAGAAGGAAAGAGAGAGGTCTTGAACGTCTAAGGACTTGTTTCTCTCGCCTCCACATTAGCTCTGATAACGTTAAAGAAGAAACGCAGAGCAATGCGCCATGACATAGAAGAGACAGGGAGAACACAGAAATTATTTGTTAAGTTTTTGTTTTATTTTGACTGAAGTTACACAAAAATGATATTAACGTCTAATATAATTGGTGGCAAACAGAAGAAATAGTATTGTTATTTTCAGTATATCTCTAATAGATGAACTTCTGCAGATCCTGACAGCGAAAAGGGATACAGGTTGTTGTTGCTGTTCTCAAGTATTGGCTTATTACAGTAACATTGAACCATTGAAAGTTTTGTAGCTTAAAACATACAACAAATAGCACGTGCTGCCTGAGAACCAAACAAAAGATACAAGAAAATGAAGGGGGAAGTTCAGAATGAGAGACGTGACAGTTAGAAAGAACGATATTTAATACATTAATACATGTATGAACTACCAAAAGTTATGCCCATCCGAAACGTCATGAAAACACCGAATGATTGCCAGTAGAGGTTGTAGTTTGCAAGGGCATGTCGGGGAACGAAATTCACTAGGGCATGCTGGCAACGGTCAAAAGGTGGGTGGAAGACTTCAAACGACCTGCTAATCGGTGTTTCAAACCTAGTATAAAGTTTATTTCAAATGGCACTACGTCAGTTTATTGCATATTTAGTATTTTGTACTGCTGATAAACGTTACGTGTAAGTCATAGAAGCACTGGTGTAAACTGTCAATATTATAGTAGTCTAAAAGAGAAAACTGTATATTATTCGTAGTAAGAACACTTGATTCAGTGCTCCACAGACTATGATATTCATCATTACTAGAGCATAACAAATATATAATAAACCGACGTAATAGCTTTTAAAAAGTAAACTCTAGACTAGGTTGGCAACATTGACAATCCAATGATATATTTTGTTTTCTACTTGCACCGTACTAGTACAATTTATTTTTTCCATAGTATGTTTCATTTGAATTTTTCATTACTAATTTATCGCTAAATATTGAGTGTTTTTCATCATTATAAGATTTGGGGCTCCATTTTGGAAACCCTGCATTTTGAAGACGAAGCGGAATTCAGCACATACCAAGCGACACTATTTCAGTTAGTATAGCGTTGATTTCGCATTCGAAAAATCCTGGGTTCAGCCCTAGAGACCAGAAATCTTGACTGATGTGTTTCCAGGCTTTTCTATCAAGCCAGGCTAGTGCAGGGTTCGTACTATCGAAATTAGACCTGAACAACATCCTTTCTACATCACCTCCTCTACTCAATTCTGGTCTCAGCCGAAGATGCTAGAGCTTATTAATTAATTCAATCGACAAATGAAAACGATATTTTTTTTCTTTCTTCACTATCAGGAATCCAGCTGCGCAGTAGACTCTTTTATGTTGGAAACACTCTGTATAAAATATTCCTTTAAATCAATGCGTGAGAGATCATTGAGGTTCATTCACTATAATAGAAACAAATTTTAAGCCGTAATTGTGTGTAAATAAATAAGTTTCTTACCTGTGTCTGGAAGTTGTTCCACTTTAAATTTATTCTGTGTCGGTGTAATAAGAACTCCAAAACTTAATTGCAATCCATGATTGAGCACTTGCACTAGAATCGAACACACAATCACTACCCAACCCCAGCCACCTTCCGGATAATAGTGTCTCCACAAAGTAGCAATTTTCTTCGGGTCAATATTCTTGGGTAATTCCCCGTGTGAGGGAGTGGGATCATTTGGAGATTCCGAGCTGTGGGAAATGGTCGCTTGTCTTGGAATGAGAATGTCATTTCGTGACACCTTAACTGTTGCTGTTCCCGCTCCAGACACCTGTTGATGCTCTCTTTACCTAGAATGAGTTTGACCTCGGCTGGAAGTGGTTTCTCGTTTGCATTGGCATCCACTACGTTCTCGGGAATCAATGACTAGCACTTTTTCCTCTGTCAGTCGTAGAGGACCTTGTAGTAGTAGAGGTACACGTGCATTCTTGAATGATGTCACACGTGTTCACTCTATATTGACCGTTTCTTTCGAGGTGAACTCTGGTAGATGTGTGAACTGGCCACGTTTTACTTTGGGGAAAAGATTCCATTGTGATAAGAAATGCACGCGTTATTACAATTTCAATAGTTATTATGTTTTCAAATAGATTATATGAAGATTCTTTTGAAATATAATTTTAAAAATGAATTGAACTGAAAATGTGAAACTTTTGGGGGTGTTTCAGATCCATGCTCGTGATTAACGCCTCAAATACTACATTACATTAAAAAAATATGGCGGTATATTTCCGAAATTTCTTGCATTACATTATGAATATATGATTTCTCGTTTCAAAGAAATAATTATTGTGTTGTAAACAAGAATGCATTAGTATATAAAGCTCTTGTGAATTATCAGGAAAATATTCGAGACTTGAAGCACTGAGTTTATATTTAATTCAAATTAAGCGAAACGTATACTATTTTCATTTTCTCTCAATTAAAAGAAAACTATTTAGCAGTCTCATCGTTTTTCGTCACAAGATCTGAATTTAATTCCAAATACGTTTCAGCGGTGCATTTATGTACATACAAACATTAATATATTTATATCACTTGTTAGTCGTGGTCGTTGCCACGTATTTCTGTGGAAACTTGCACGCTTTGTATCTTTTGAAAGATCTATTGGTAAGCTGTCCAAGAATGTCAAAATAAGTATAATTCAGTATATTTTTCTTCGGTCAAAATTTAATTTCTATGTTGCTATGCGGTGTTTCGATCTACTAGTCTTGTGGAAAGGTTATAGATCTGCATTTTGTTTTCCTGCGTGATATAAAATAATTAAGCTGTATCTTTACTCTTAACCGCCTACTATAAATATTCAGGGCGGGGTTGGAAAAAAACACAAGAAAAAACAACAATATCTCTGAAACAAGTTCTTAAAATTTGTTTACGTAGAAACCGTGATATTTAAAAAAAACACTGCAAATTGTTGAAGAAACTTAGCTTCACTTTTGAAGTCGTAACAGAATCAGAAAACCGTAAATTGACTATCGAAGCCGTACTTTCCGATTGACGGCAGACGACAAGTAGAACTCTCGATAACCGGTTTCACAAACAAGACTCAACGGCGCTTCGCAATACACTACTATTTCCGCGCTCGTTCATATTTCCTCCCTTACTGCCCGCGCTACTCTTCAAAACTGCGCAGTCGCGTTAAGATAGAAGAGAGTTGAAGAATTATTTAACTTTGAGCGATTCCAGCCACGTAATATGATTATAAAGTAGCCGAAACAATCTCTCGGTAGAAGCATTTTCTTGCATATATCATGCGTCTGTTAATGAATGGAAAATAAACTCATAAAATTTTAAGTTTGTTAGAGCATATTTAGCATATTATAGAGCATGTCATAATTTATATTTTCGCTATAAGGCATGAAAATCCTAGCTCTCACTATGACTCTGAAGAATACACAGATGACACTGAATTTGATGATTGATATTTTGAGGGCATTTAATAAGTTTAAGATGATTTAATATAATATACAACAAGTTTTGAACTTAAAATAAATGTAATAAAGTTGTACTTTCTCATAAAGTGTACTTTGCTTACTTTTTATTCATAAAACCTTTGTAACAAGAGATCGTATCGACTTATGAACGGCGTAATTCGATTCAGGATACAAAATACATTGTAAACGATACCCCACTTCACCTAGTTTAAAGAATTGATTTTTTCAAAACTACCCATTTGTCTTGCCCCAAACAGAGGAAAACAACTTTTTTATTTGGGGACTCATCGGATCTTCAATTCTAGTACCAAAACAAAGTTATTTCTAACTTTTTGTTAATGCACACGAGTTGTCATTGTCAAAACCTATTTTACCTGTACTGTATGTAAAATGTTGAAAATTAATCCATCATATCTTGCCTTGCTGTGCATCAATAAGCATTGACAAATATTTTCTTTCCGTAAAATTGAGAAAATATTGATCGTAGATAGAGCCAACATCACTTTAGAGCTTACATGTCCTATATCGTTATCTCTCGTTAATTATGCAATGCTAAATTACTATTATTTCTCGTCCAGGAGACGTTTGGAAGTCTCTGGAAGCATCCCACTAAAGTATGTCTGGCAGACACACTGTTTGCACTTTGGTTAAAAGTCACGCATCTTCTTTCCAAACAAAGTCTTTTACTAATGATTCAATCTTCGGTTTGGGTTAAGAAATATACAGTGGCATTATTATTTCTCCCCTAGAATGAAAATAAATATAATGAATGGGCTATAAAATACATCAAAATTAATGTATTTATAAGCAAAGGTTTGAGAATTACATGAAAAGAGAACTTTCAGAAACTTCTTTAAAATGTTCTTACGAATTTCCATGTATGTGACAATTATTTGGAAAATGTGTTTCTTCAAATGTTTTGCTTTATTTATATAAGAGTCAGTTGTTATTAAGTTGGCGTCTGAATATGTCTAAATTCTAATGTTTCTAAGCAAATACATCAAATAGTGGATAGATGGCACCCAATACCTAAGTTTAAAATGGAGTGCTGTTTATAGTGAGAAGTTGAAAAGCAAGGCACAAAGTTAATACTGTAAATATTGAACCAAATTAGTCCTTTCCATATTTATGTTAGTGTTGTAAGATATATCCTTTGACATGCATTTTCTGCATACACTTATATGAATACCTGTGGAGATATTTTACCCAGATAATGTATTATTTGTTGTAAGGTTTCTTTGAAGCATGTCTGCTTCGTCGTAAGATTCTTAGCTTAACAGTTTAATAAAAAAAAGACAAATGGACATAAATTGGATCAAATTTAGTTTTGTGGAACATCACAACATTTAATTAAACTAAAGAAATAAACTTGTTCATTTAATGGCTTCAGACCATTGCTACAGAGATTTATTAGGTGAACTGTAGATGGTTCAGTAAGTGTCTTTCGATAACGACAACCAGTCTTTTTCGTGGATGTTCAATATACGAAAATTGTTGAAATGAAAAAGAAAAGTAATTTCGAAGATCGTAGGAAACACTTAATGTAAGCGCGCACGCTATCATAAAAAGTTTGATCTTTGCTTGGACGCTTACTGTGTCCCGATTATCCCCATCAGTTAGTCACATTCAGCAAATGAGAAATATGTAAAGAGAGCATTGTCATTAGATTTGTGATGAAGGGAAATAACGCTACTTGTGAAATAATGCTACTGGTGAAATGAATGCATTTATTCAGAAATAGTAAAAAGAAATATATTTCTGAATGAAAAAGAATTATAAAAATTAAACTGGGGAAATTTGAACCCAGTACTTTCTGGACAGTTATCTAACGCTTATTCCCTCAACCAGCAGCCCAACAGTGATAATACGCCTACCAAATTATTTCTGTCGTCTCATCAGGTGCTTGAGGATATGGTTCAGATAATTATATACATATCTTACTTCTGACGTCTTCTTGCATACTTTTTTAACATAATATTTTTTTAGTTTTCTGTTCTCATCTTAAATTAAAAGCAACGCTTTCAATTTTACAGAATAGCTTAGTCGTTCGATAACCTTCGCAGTTACAAAGGGTGGGGAACACAGTTGACTAGTAGCCATGATGCGTTGTAAATCGCTCTTAAAAGATGAGGAATAAACAACTATAAAAAGAGGAGAAATCAAGATATAAACCACTCTAAGGATAAAACAAATCGAGGAATAAACTACTCTAAATAGTTATGAAGTCGCTCTTTCAAGTCTGAAGAATCAATGAACAGTCGTTCTTTTAAGTTCGAAAAAAAATAACTTACATCCAGAAGAATGGAATTGCATCTAGAAACAGCACATTTTCCTTCCAACGCGAGAGTTGTTAGAAACCACTCCTTCTCGACTGAAAATTCCGCTCTACGAAAGAGTATTCTTTCTCTCAGTTCTAAAAGATTGAAAATTCTGCTCCTCTTATTTAGTGTGTAGACCATTCCAATATTGTTTCATTAAACTGCATACGGAACCCTATCACTTACCATAAGACGAATCAATATTCATAATTTCTGTAATAATACGTTTTGTTTTAGCGAAGCGAGAGGAATTCGTTAAGATCTCACTTTGCATTTCATTTGTAGCACTTCTTCTTCAAAACAACTCATCCAATCTTCAATAAAGTGTTCACAGTGATGATGACCTTCATTAAGTAAGTGTTGAGCTTGGAATATTGAAAATCAAACAATGAAAATGGTCACCGGCAACCCACAAGAAATGTATCTTCATGAATCATCTCACAAGATAATTAATATGAAGTGATCTTACGAAAGGGCGTTATCCTATGAATAAGGGAATGTGACATGTCATGTGTAGTAGTAGACTTGGAAATATATGTTTTTGGAATGATCGACTATACGAAGAATGAATATCGTGAACTAACTGTTGATCCATATAGAAACTGTTATTATTACCAACGAGAAGGACTCAAGTAAAATTCAAACGTTTAGCAATAATCTATACATTATTAGCTCCGCTTTGTAACTTTAGCAATCGTATGCTCTTGTTTCTACTAAGAGTATATAAAGTAGATAGAAATTACACAAAAGGAGACGTGGAAGGAATTGTAACTGAACAACGTAAACCTCTATAAATTTATTGATTATATAAATTGATGTGCAGCATTAATTTAATAATGATGTAAATTTTATTAAAAAGGCACTTGGTATGAGATGCGTTGTCAGTCTTTCAGAAAGAAGGTGTATAGAATGGAATGTAGGATGAGTGCATCATTCAGGCTTTGACTTAGCCCTTCTCATTTTTACCTTTCATGGAAATTTCAATAATGAAAATACATAGACTCTGATTGTTTATACCGTAACATATAAACTGACGTTCTCGCGATATTTTGCTCAAATGTTTTATTTCGCAGATTAGCTAAAATAAAATATTCTGGTCTAATAGTTATGACCGTTGTCTTCTGATAAACGCTAAGACGCCAGTGTTAGGACGAGTTCTGCTTACATCTCCATCCTGAATGAAATTTACAGAATGTTCTTGAGTTCCATTATGCGAATACCGGAATTAGGTTCTGGCCTACACCTTCTCCATTCTGGTCGCCAAAAGAATACTCGCCAGGGAACGTATCCAGTAACATGTGATGGGTTTTGGCCACAGATGCCTATCCAACTCATGATAATTAAATTAATTTAAAATATGAAGATCATTCAAATTCAAACAGAACATTTAAAGCTCTAAATACCGGTAATAGTGAGAGAAGGAACAAGACCAGCCCATTTTCGATCAATCAAACCCAACAAATTCCTACGAGGCATGTCAAATAATTATAGTACTATTCTAACTAAAACATTCCATAATTTATTAGCAATTATTTGCAAACAACCTTCAGAGTTTGCAAAACATAATACAGAGTTGAAAAGTACACATCACATCTTTCTTTCTTTTTTGTAGTATATAAACCTACATGAAACAGATACATATAAAATCATGCAGAGTGTCTACACTCTTCAAATCATCACTCTTCACTTTTCAAAATTTGTTTTCATGAAATAGGGTCAACGAATACAGAGTATAATACGAAAAGTGCAGAGTTGAAGAGTTCTGTGATGAAACAGATTCCGCAAAGTTTCCTCTCGGCCTGCATGAAACAGAATTAATCTAAATTCTGCATTTTTTCTAAAGTGCAAAGTGAAGAGTTCCAAAGTTCTTTCATGAAATAGGGCCCTGTTCCCTTAACTACTTCTCCTTTTACTCCTTTTCATATATGCAAATTGAAAACTTCTGAATCAGCAACACGTTGAGTTATGCATTGGAAAATAGATATTGTATAACACACACTGTACAAAGAGGAAAGAGAAAGAGACAGGGGAATTAACCTAACAGGAACATTTCAATTGATGAGATAATTTTGAAAGTTTTTTCTCCAATGAGTAGAACAAGAATAAGATTGAGAATGTTTCAAGAGAATATTCGAGGTTAATTCTTCTGTTATATGAACGAGACACATATAGCAAGAGGGAGGAGGGACCTTCAAATCCCTCTGACAAGAAGATGTAGCCCGAATTTCTTTGTGATATTATACATTCTTATTCGTAGATAATGTTCTATGGGATTGCCGTATGTTCCAAACGTTGTACAATGTGGCACTAGGAAGTCAATATTTCTCTAACTCTGCTAGAAGCAAGCAAAGAAGAAAAGTGGCAACACTCACATGCCAGATCAACAATGGAAACTATAAAGAAGGCAGGTCACCTCCTCTGAACAGGTGTCATAAATTCAATAACACTTCAATAGATATCGTAAGTGTACACGACATGTCTTAGTATCTTGTCAATTTATTTGGACCTTTCGTCAAGCAATTTTTATATGTACGTGTCCTCGGTGAATGATTGGTAACAGTTGTTCCTTGTAATAAACGGTCTATGGTTCGATATATGATCAGGGACGTATGATTCTTGGAGATTAATTTAAATTGTAGGCTCTATTCTTAATAAATTTTCATCGAAAGGAAAACAATGGTAAACCACAAGGTCCTTCGGAAACAGCTATCATCATACTCAGTCTTCGCGCAAGTTCTAGGAAAGTTTCATGCACTTACGTGCGAAATTGTTTAGAGATATTACAATGGATGTATTTTTTGCTGTTGTTCTCCAAACAAATTTACAGCTGTTTCCTTCATTCAAGTACCGATCAGCAAGAATAACGCGGTAACAGAACTTCGGAAATAAAGGCGTTTGTAATTTATACACTGTTTGAAGAATGCCAAAAAACGGTAGCTCAGTTGGTAGGTCTTTAGAACCCTATTCAGTAGATCCTTGCTTCGATCACAGCAGCTGGATCGCACATATTACACTAGGCCCTCGTTAGTGACTTCTTTCCCACATCATATTCAGGTGTAAGCCATAGTTGCCTAAAGTCCATAAATTATATTCAAATTCAAAAACTTCCGAAAATGTTTCATAGATTGCGGTAAAAGTTGGCTGCCACACAAGGGACACGATCTTCAGATTTCCTGGTGCGCAACCGAGTGAAACCGATCACATTTTATGTCCTTTTATTAAAAAGATAAGCATGCATGTCTATTAACACAAACATGCAGGAATACAAACACTTCCTTACAATAGTACGTACATTACATCTTCATTTGTATTTTCGTGACGCTACAATGAGAAGCTCACTTAACAAGGATAGAACAGAGGAGTAGCCTTATAATTAGCCAGGACCACAAAGAATAACTAAAAAGAAATTGAAAGGAAGATAAGTTAAATCAGACACACCCTAAGTCTCTTCTGGAACAGTTTACGTAGAAGTCTATACAAAAGTAGAAAGTAAAATTGAACAAACGAAAGTAAGAGGAAGCTTCAGAACGTTGACGAATATGGGAAACAAAACGTTTCTCCAGAAGATAAAGAACGATACGCTCTACAGCGAGAGTTGGTAACGGAGTCTCTCCAGTTCAGCTTATCGCAGAACAAAACCATCTTCTGTATATATTAACAAACCATTCTATTAAGGTATTCTTCATGTAGAATCTTTAGTGTACGAAACTTCGAAAACCATTGCTACCAATTGCGTTTAATCCATATTTGGTATGAAATCAGCGACACAGACGGCCCATAAAGTCGATCAATTAGTTGAAGATGCAGAAAAATATTTAAACGCCGACCTGGATGACTATCGTGATTGCCTTGAAAAAATGTAGAAAATTTATTCACAAAACAGTAAACTGAGTGGTATAAGAAGTTGTCCAACTGCAGAAGCATATAAAGCTTCATTAAAAGTCTGTTATATACGAAATCTAAAAGTGTATTTTTTATCATTGCCTTCAATTTTTTCATTTCAAACTTTGAAAAAAAAAAAAATACACATTTTTAAACAAAAATTTTGGTTATCCGAAATGACCTCTGCCCCCTTATTTCGGATAACAGAGGTTCTACTGTATACGTAAACTGGCGGACACAAAACGTTTTCTCTATTTAATTTTCTTTACCCAAGAAGAGGCAGCACCATCTGTGTGAGAAGCTTTCTCTTTATTTATCGTACCAGTTTCTTTTTTAATACATTAATCATGCCAAAATATAGTGTCAATTGCATATTGCAATTGTTTAGGAGAAAAGTATACACATCTGAACGGAAGGAGGGCGGATTATTAGAAATATTACAAATGATGTATAAATTGTTGTTGTTTTTTTCCCTCTAAAAATGAATGATTTCAGATGCTGAAATATTTTAAAGTGAATATCTTGATTTCGTACTTCCTTTGGAAAATAATAGACTATTTTTTAGTTGTTGATGAAATATCATGCATTTTTAATTTCCTTTATTGCTGCTATTTTGTATAAATCAAAGCTGCAAAAGTCTATGTTTTAATTAGAATTTCTTTCCTATCTCTTTTTCTGAGTTCATTATATCGTAAGGAGAAAAAGAAAATGATTCTTCACTAAGTACAGTTATGTAAAAGAAAATACTTTGAAATTGTAGCTTTTAAAATTTATTTTTCTTTCAACATTCAGAAAAATAAAAGAACAGATTCCAATTAAACAAAAAGAAGAAAGAAATGCAAACAAAAGAGTAAACATATATTTTTGTCAGTAGATCCGGTTTGAGGGGAAGGAAACGTAATGCAATATGTAGTGATTTTAAAAGTTCAGACAAATATTAATTATATCTTTCAAGTGCAATTCGTTTGAAGATTTTTCTATTTATGAAAGAGAATGTTTGAGAAGAATGGAGCAAAGATTAAACCATTGTAAATCCATACAGTAAAGAGAAACTCGTACAGACATTATCAGTATAATACAGCAATCGTATTATTTGTATTAATTTTTAATTAAAACTATCACTTTTACCTGCCATTTTCACCTTCACTTGTGATGCATTCATATGTTTCGATCTCTGTCTTTACTGCTGAAGTTTTAACTGGTATGGTTTATATCACACACTCACCCACATTCATAAATTAAATACATTGAAACTTATCGCTCAGCTGAAATATGTAAACGCATATTAGAAGTAGTTATTCATATGTTCAAAATGTCTCGCCTACCTTTCTCAGAGTTAAAACATCAAAACTATCGTCTCCGAAACAGATTGTTTATGCAATAAAAACCGGGATCGTATCTTCATATTAGACCCTAAGCCACCTTGCTTCCCACGTCCTCTCACCTACTGTATACCGCCCTAAACCAAAGATTAGATGTCACAAAATAAAGCTGAAAACAGTTTCGTTACAACGACTTTCATTTTCAGTTGTTCATAATTTATATATGAGAGTAGTTTCGTACTAATCATCTGTCGGGCGCCATGCGATTACACTACCAAAGATTCGGTTTGGCCTTTAGACAGATAAACAAACTCTTTAGGCCAGAAGTCTAATACGATCATTTGTTTTTATGACGTTTTGAAAAATCATAAATTTTTATAGTTAAGACATGTCTATTAATGTATTCGATATCTTTCTTTTAACTATCATGTCTCTCATTTTGAACCTTCTCCTTCATCTACTTGTATCTTTTGTTTAGTTCCCAGATAGCATGCGCTATTTACTGTATGTGTGAAATACAAAATCTTCAATGTGACTCTAATTAGTCAATATTTAAGAACAGCAAAAACCTGAACCCTTCCGCTGTCACGAACTGCATAGTCTGATCTATTAGTGTTATACCAAAAACAACAATACTATTTATTCTCTTTGCCACTATCTTCGTTGGACGTCCACATCATTTCTGTGTAACTTCATCTAACATAAAACAAAAACCTTTACAAATTATTTCTGTGTTCTTTCTGTCTTATTTCTGTGTGGCTGTTTCTTTTAAGGTTAATGTAAAGCAACAATCTCCAACAAAAGATGGCAGCACTACCTCCCTATATGTCTAATGTATTTTTATCGCTGCGTGAAATCTCAATGCTGCTTGTACAAATTCAAGCCTAGAGAGTTCAAACTTTCAAGGAAGAAAGTACATAACCAATTCAAGAGTTCGATCAATGCCGATTTTTAATTTTCTTTTTGTTCATTGTTAAAATAACTTTATTGTTATAAGTTGGATATCGATAACAACAATCAAGCGATTTCAAAAATGAAGAACAACGAAAATACAAAATTGGCATTGAACAAACTGTTGAATTGAATATGAACTTTCTTCCCAGAAAGTTAGAAATCGCTACACTTGAATTTGTAGAGGCAGCATTGAAATTTCGTACAACGATAAAAATACACTAGCCATGTACAGATATAGCACTGCCATCTTTTGTTGAACATCGTTGATTTACGTTACCCTTAAGCCATCATCACTCATTGCTCTGAGTTTCTTCTTTGAAGCTATTCGAGCTAATGTGGAGGCGAGAGAAATCAGTCCTTTGGCGTCCAAGACCTCCGTTTCTTTATATATACTTATACTCACAGATGGATAATGCAGCGCAAAGTCTTGAAATGTCACGTGGGTCGATTGCTCAGGTGAAACAGTACTTAAACATTCTATAGCCTTATCTTATTCGTCATTCTGAAGATCTTGAAACATTCCATAACGAAACGGATGGTGTGTGGAGCAAAGCTGAAACGGGTCACCTAGTTATGTTTTGGACCGGATATCCGGGCCTATGCTTGGCATCCGGTCTGATCATGACTCGGAGGGCAAAGTAGAAATATAATTCTTTGTTTATTACGCACGTTTGAGTATGAATGGTTTTTCTTTCAGAGGTGACCGTCATTGGGTGTGTTATACCTGAGAGCACGGAAAACAACGTCGAAAAGTTCACACGTTATACATAATCACTAAAATTTCTCTAAAATGCTATTGAGTTAGCATTTTAAATATAGCAATGCACGGGCACAGCACACCCATATTGTGCATTTTCAAAAAAATACTTCAGTTGTTACATCATTACACCACTGAATTGGATAAATTATTATAACTACGATTATCTTATATAGTATCTTGTAAAGATCTTTTGATGTGTAATGATGTTGGCTTAAAAGATCAACTCATTATTTCTTTATGCGATTTTATTTCTATTATCTCTTCTGGGGAAGTACCTATGGATGTTCGTCCAATTTTCTTTGGCGCCAGCTTGATCGCCTTAAGAAAGAAGTGTGGAGGAATTCGTCCCATTGCGATCGGTAATGTGTGGCGTCGTTTGACAGCAAAAATTATATGTTTTCGAATTCTTGATTCCGTTAATACTTTTCTATCCCCTCACCAATTAGGAGTATGTGTTCCTTACGGTGCCGAGGCTGCTGTCCATGCCGCTCGTATTTACTTTTCATCTCATCATCCTCGTCCAAAAGCCGTTGTAAAGCTTGATTTTCGCAATACCTTTAACAAATTAAATCGCGATGCCATGTTAAAGGTGATTCAAAAAGATTTCCCGTTGATTTATCATTATGTTTTTCAGTGTTATTCTCAACCTAGTGATCTCTTTCTGGGTGATAACATCATTTTATCTCAACGTGGAGTCCAACAGGGTGATCCCCTCGGTCCTGCTCTTTTTGCAATTACACCACAATCTATTGTCAATTCTATAACAACCGAATTAAACTTATGGTATTTAGATGATGGCACTATCGCGGACGATCCAGACCTAGTTCTTTCTACCTTACTTAACATTCGGGATGCATCTTCAGAAATTGGCTTACATCTGAATTTTTCGAAGTGTGAAGTTAATTTTCTAAATGTTCCGCAAGACCAGAACGATGCTCTTTATTCAAGATTCGTGGACTTGGCTCCTGGAATACGATTTATGACTTCTGATTCAGCATATCTACTTGGCTCCGCCAGCTCTACAGAGGCCCTACGGAGTCTACTGATTGAAAAGATTTCTAAGCTTGATTTTTTCTTTTCCCGGTTATCTTCGATTTCAGCACATTCAGCATTCTATCTACTTCGTGATTCCTTTTCCATCCCCCGATTATTGTACTTTTTACATTGTTCTCCTTCTTGGCGTGAAGAGTCCTTGTTACAGAGTTACGATTGTGTTTTACAGGCAGGCCTCGAATCGATCCTTAATTGTTCTTTGAGTGGCAAGGCTTGGTTACAGGCTACCCTACCCGTTCGGTCAGGTGGACTTGGCATTCGTCCGGCCATGGATTTGGCGATTCCGTCCTTTTTAGCGTCTTTCCATGGTTCTCGTCGTCTCGTTGAGTCTATCCTTCCACTGGGCCTTTGCCTCGACCCGGACGCCTCTATTCAAGATTGTTCAATAAATGGTCTACGTTAAGTGGATCAAGTTCTCCTCTTTTGGATGTCAATAGCTCTCAGTCTTCTTGGGACGATCCTATCATCAAACGTACACAATCGCAGTTACTACAATCTGCTACTTGTCTTGAAGATAAAGCAAGGCTACTAGCAGCGTATTGACCTGAGTCCGGTGCTCCAAGCTTTGCCTTCTCCTCCTCATGGCCTACATCTTTCGAATGAAAGCTTCCGGGTTGCTGTTGCCTTACGTTTAGGAGCAGACGTCTGTGTACCTCATCGTTGTCCAGCCTGTGGAGCATTCGTGGATCAACGGGGCCTTCACGGTCTCTCCTGTATCAGGAGTGCTGGTAAACACGTGCGTCATTCTAGTGTCAACGATGTCATCCTCAGAGCTCTAGTTTCTACTAATGTACCATCGGTACGAGAACCATCTGGCTGTAGCCGCTCCGACGGTAAGAGACCTGATGGAATGACACTAGTTCCATGGAAGAGAGGAAGACCTCTATTATGGGATTTCACCTGCGCTGATACATTCGCCATTTCAAATGTTACTCATTCTTCCTTGAAAGCGGGTGGTGCTGCTATTCGTAGAGAGGCCGATAAAAATCGAAATATTCTAATCTACTTGCACAGTATATTTTTGTTGCGATCACAATTGAGTCAAGTGGTACCTGGGGCACGGCAGGCCTTAATTTTATTAAAGAAGTTGGTCGGCGAATACAGATCGTTTCAGGAGATGCTCGCTCGACCACCTTCCTAATCCAGCGCCTCAGTATCGCAATTCAGCGAGGGAATGTATCTTCTATTCTTGGTACGTTGCCTCCTGGGAAGGCATTAGACGAGATTTTCCTGCTTAAAAGATGTTTTTTTTTAGATTTTGTTTAAATACAATTGTTATTTTATTCTATAATATAACTCGAGCTAGCATTTTTGTAATCTGCCACAACGTTTATGAATTATAATATAGTGAAGATCACGTTTGTTTATACAATCTTATGTACACAAATTAATCTACAATTGGATACGAATGTAAAATCTCGGTAATAAATATAACTAACTTCGTATTTTGTATAAATACAAACATGAACTAATCAATTGCTTTTGTAATAATTGCGGTCAAGCTTTACAACATCGTTTGCGTTAGTAATTGCGTAGATGAGAATCAATAACTGTAAAACTGTAATGGAGAAAGAGTTGATTACTGACCAAAGTACAAACGTAAAAAGTCTTTTCTTAATAATTATACTGTTGCCATCTATGATGAACAATTTTAAAAAAGAACCATAAGTATTAAAAAATATATAATTTTACCTGTTAAAGCAAATTCATCTGGAATAATTAGATATACTTTTCTGTAACACTTCAAAACTTTAATTTCAGATTGAAATTTAACAAATGATCACCAACGCTGGCAGTTATTACCTGCTAGAAGTAGGGAGCGGGTGGGTTAAAAGTTGGTTTATATAACTAACATGATATCAGCTTTGAAAACAGAAAATTATATTGTACTCTTTACTGGAAATTATCAATGTCAATACAGCTAGCTACTAACTCTTACTGTAATTATTTATGTATAGTAAATTCCAATATACGAAAAAAAGAGCTTACGCAAACTTGAACGCGGGTAGATACGCAGAATTATGTACCCGAATAAATTTAACCTTTGGCTGTATATATTGGGTCAAATAATATTACAGTGTCACAATTAAAATTACATGAAATGTATGCACCAACTCTGTATTCCTTTATTCATCTTTCCTGTATATGTTAGTACCAAACAACGTTTGCTACTATGAATGAGAAAGGTTTCTTTTTCTTTTATTATTCCAAGTATGCATAAGTGGGGGAAATTTACACCCTTTTGATTTAATACTTTTTGTGTTATGTTCAATTATTTTTCTTGACTTAAAAATATTATTGAAAACTACTCCGTGACAATTGAAAATATTACCTTCACGTTACTACTTTTAATTTGTTTTTGCAATTATGTGCACGCAATTGATGGTCTGTGTACTAATTTGTTTCGGTAGTTGAGAAATAAAGGCTACAAATACTACTTTGACAGAAAATGAGATAACTGAAGCTTTACAGGCGGACAGTGAATTATCAGATGAGGTTGATAAAGAAGAAATACAAAGATTAGATTATAAATGAGTTGAATGTGCATCTAGTAACAATACTGTAAATAATAAAAACAGCGGACTCAGTGGCATAAAACAACACCTGAAGTGGGTCAGACGCGTGTGGATAACTTATAAGAACAACACAATGCCCAAATAAAAGTATTGAGACCACAACACCAGATGTGACGTATCCATCCATCTAGATGTGTGGACGAAATAATATTGCGTACAAATTTGAAGGTCGGAGAGCTGTGTATAGGAAAAGGAAAACCTGCAAAGAACTATGCAAAGAGGAATTAAAGAATATATATCCCATAAAAATATTATTTATTGATTTTTTATAAAATTAATTTACTGTACTACGAAATATAAAATAGTATTTCTGGAAGTTATTTACTGTGGGTCAATATAAATTAGGAAATAAAAAGAAGTATGCATCCTAGGATTAACAAGAAGAGAGAAACAAAAAAACTGACAAGTGAGTAGCAAAGTTCACCCGAATCTTTTCAACCAGAAAAACGTTATTGTGTGGTTCGTTACATAAAGTTCAGGAAAAAGTTAATAAATTTTATTTTATTAGGAACAGTTTTAGTAACCTTTTGATTTCAGCCCGTCATGATTATATGAGCGCAATGCTTGTTACATTCACAAGCATCTATGATCTCAGGCGTTATTCGAACTCTCGATCTTGGAGATGCCGCCTTCACTCCTCAGACCAGACCAGACGACTTCACTTCTGTTCCAAATCTTTCCACTTAGGTTGTTTAAGGTTAACCCAACACAGTTGATGAAATTTCACCCATAAAATTCGGGACTTTTAATATATTTTTCGAGATACCGGGACAAAGCCTTAAAATTCGAGCCTACAAACAAAGCCGAAAATTGTTTCTAGGACAACAATACCTGGTTTTCCGAAGTCTGTACGCGTGTTCGTAAAAACAGCGTGTCAATAGTTTATTCAGTTTTGAAGATCCTTGTTAGGATACGTCTTGCACTCAGACAAACCAACCGTCTGTACTACAGGAGGACTCGTTTAGACTTGCGTTGTGTGTTTAGTTTCAGTGTAAAGTGGGTAAGCTTCTTGTGGCAACACTGATAACTGTAAAGCCTGGAGTACTTCTCTGATCTCACTCCGTTCCTAAATGCAAAGTTTAGAGCTGATGTGACCAATGAAATAGAAGTAATTAGAAATATTAACTTTTAAAAATTGATTGGCTACACTAGCAGCTGTGACACCAGCGCCCCTGAGAGTACCTATATGATATATCCTAGTTTTTAAATGGAAAGCTTGGCGCTGATTCGTCTAATGATATTGAGCAATTTGAAATATTTACATTTTTAATTGGTTGGCAATTACTGATAATTACGGCGTCCAGAGTACTTCTATAACATATCCGGTACCTATTGCATATGTGCCTGTAGATTCGTATAAGTAAACACATTGGTAGCATTTGAAGTTTTAAATGGGTTGGCAACACTGACAATTGGGGCTTCGGGACCGATCCCAAGTTATTATGTTGTGTCAACTAATGTGCACACAAAGTGTGGTACGCTTACGACAATGTGTATGAAAGCAATTTATATTTTGAATAAAATAATATGTTGGCAATATGGAGAACTCTCTCTGCGGACGGACTGTTTGATAACGTATTTTAGACATCTACCATATACGAACATTTTAAAAAGGATACATGAAAATCGATCCAACAGAAATTGCTGGGCGACTGGGCAAAGGTTCTACGAAGAGAACTGCTATAAGAAATACAAAGGAAGAAAATTTCGGTTGTCTTTTAATTAAAGCTGGTGAGGAGGAAAGAGATGCGAATGCTTCATAATAAATCTAGGCATAAATACAAACATTTGAAAAAATATTCAGCCAGTAGAAATTGCTGGGCGACAGGACAAGGGTTTTACTTCACTATTTTCAACATATAAACTTTTTACATTATCATTAAGCTAAGGATTTTTTTGTATTACTTCTTTCTGTTAATGGCGTACACAAATATTTGTCATCAAACCCATGAACCCATTTCAAACTCAAGAATTAAGATAAAAATCAATAAAATCAACAAACATCAATAATTATCGTACAAAGCTAAGATATATCTAAACAAATCATCCATGTGGAGTAAAACTAGAAGTGGACTATCCTCGTTAAATAATGGTTCTGGCTTCTATCGTTCGACACTAATCGATCACTCCAGCATCGTTACGTAGAGCTTGATGGATGCTGTCAAGTCACACGAGGAAATAAGTAATACCAGATTCATGTTGAATAAAGTTTCCCAAAATCAAAATTTGTTAGTCAATCATTGTGAGATGAGATGTGCGATTATGAAAGAATTCTTTGTAAATATTCTGTGAAAAATATCCCCCTTCAAGAAAACAGGTGAGTGGGGTACCAGGAAAAAACACGTTTGATGCCAGGGAATTTGCCCTCAATAAACCCCTGCCCATGAAGTTAATGTCAGTTGGAAGATAAATCCACAAAAGTTTTATGCTTACTTCTCAGATACTCCATGTGCATTACGTGTCACACACAGACATTAAGACGATCTGCCAGTTTCCATGATTCCCACTTTCACCAAATGTACTTTTTCTATAGCTGACATTTCTCATTTCAAAGATAAATATATTACAAGATCAATCGTAGATCGACAATTTGGATCCAGCAGGTACTGTGTCAGCATTTCGGTAATATGGAGTTAACACTGCAGTCAAAGACCTTGAACTGAAAGACCAATCCCAAAAGTGCTATCTCACAAAACGACCTCCAAGTGACTAGAAACGAACGTTAAAAAAATAATGTACATAGACTTGAAATTGAACTTCTAACTTTAAAACTGTGTTGTTGTTTTTTCAAAAGTAACTGAAGTGGACATAATACCTTGTGATTCTAATGTTACGATGTGTTAGTTGCCTAGCAGCGATATTCATACGAAACAATTGTGGAGAACCTGTGTTCTAATATCGGATACATTAAAGCAAATCGAAAATTTGTTTGACAAAATATTCTGTTCGAAAATCGCATCAAGTTTTAGAGATCCTTCACTTTATCCCTCAAAGAGATTTTTTTGACACTCCATGATTTTTTAACCTAATGTTAATTTTCGTTAATAAATGTCGCATGTGGAATAAATATTACTGAGGATTTGGAAAATATTTTCTAAATTCATGCAACAAAATTTAGGCTACCGTTGCACGTACATAGCTCCTCTTCTAAAAAAATATCTATGGTTGTGCACTTGTCTCTATAACTACAGTAGTACTACTGAGGAAATTTCAAATCTCTCATAAAAGCCTGGTCCCATAAAAATTTCATCACATATTGAAGAAAGTTTAAATAAGCTTTGGCAGTTCCAATCCGATTGATTACGTACGCTCCCTCCTAACTTAATTCATTCTAACTTTATACAACATTAACTTATATAGGTTCTGATTAACTTCACATTTTATCCTTTTACAATTTAGGCTGTAACGCAGGCTAGTGCATAAACAAAAGTAGATCGTGAGAAACTGGCTTCAGAATTTTTCACTTATCTAGCACATGTTAGTTTTGTGATATGTTACGGCCTTCGTTTGTGATATTTTGCACTATACATTCAATCTGCGTGACAGCCTGAGCCAGACTTGTCTAAAGCCCTAAAAATAAAATTCAATTCACTCTATCTACGTGACAACTTACTCTCTAAACGAAAACTGATCAGAAACTTGGCTTTATATTTGAGTTCAGTGATCTTGATTTGATCTGTAGTTGTTCATCTGGTAAGGTTAACAAACAACCTTTTCTTACGGAAATTTTGCTCGCTATGTATCGAAAGAAGATAGAGAGAAAGTTACAAGAAATGTTGATTCCGGGCCCTCTATTTACACTGACGTTTGAAATCTGGTAAAACCACATACTTCTCCGTGGGATTGTTATAATAAATCCAGTTCTGTGGAAATCGACATACCCTTTTCAAATTTCTACTATTTTCTTCTCAGAGTTTCTCTATTTTTTTCACTTTCACTTCGGATGTCCATATGAAAATTCCAATTGATGTCATAAACTTTCTTCATAGTAATTTCTTGCTATCACTGGAGTCAATAAGTTCTAAGACTGGGTGTAGTTTTGAACACATACCTTGTAGCACGTTCCTCTGATCCACATTTCAACGTATTGTCATTTTGCCACAATGCAGTACTGGTAGAACAGATAGAAGTACTGTAAGACTCCTGGAATTCATGTTCTGGAATCGACTGCATGGCGTTCGTCGCTGCGATGAGAACACCGTCGGACGAACGGATACCTCTCCCATGTAGCTGAAGACAGTAACATGACTCAAAGTTGCATCTCTTACCGATTCATCTGTAGAGTTTCGAAATAACTTATTCTGTTTAGTACACTGGTCCACCTCTTGAGCGTCACCATGTTACACAACAACCACTGTATTGCTGCATATTAATCTTGCTTTTCGATTTTGAGACAAAACTTTACTAATGAGCCAATCACATTATTATTTTTTTTTGTCAAATTCTAAATTTTTAGGATAAAGTGAAAATTTATAAAACGTCATCAAGACAATTCAAAACGTTGGAGTCAAATTTCACTGTGTTAAACACGAAAAGTAAAATCTCTCTCTTTCTCTCTCTGAATATGTATATTTCGGTGTGAGTGCAGAAGTCCGTTCTCTCTCCACCATTTTGTGGCTTTTCGAAAGCGAAAAGTTTGTCTTCGCTGTTTCTTCTGTTGGAAGTTACTTGAACAACGTTTGGAATCTTTTTGTCTTTCTGTAGACCAACTTAATGGAAACAAATGAAGTTTCTTGGAATATCAGATCAAAGGATGAAACGCTTGAAATCCAATCTTACCTGAAAGCTTAGAACTCGTTTCCATAGCGCATATAAGTTATCTTACAAAGATAAAAGGCGAAATCTTAGAAGGCAGGAAATGAATTTCTGAGGAAGGATGTTTCTCTCAGAAATCACGTTTCCTGATTAGATATGGTTATAGCGTCTGACATTCACAATCAATAGAAAGGAAGCGAATGAGAGAGAAAGAAAGAGAAAAAGGGAAGGAAAGAGATAAAACGAGATCTTGTTTTGTGCTTGATCTAACAGTCATGCCTCTGCCAAAGATAATTTTCTGTCTGAACAAAAGAAATGATTTTGCTAACGCTTCTACCTTCTTCTCCCTTGTCGTAATGCAACATAAATGATATATTAGAAAAATCGTGTAAAAATAACATGTTTCGGGCTGCCTTTATTTTGGATTTTGAATTTACAGTGTTTGACTGACTTTAAAGTCTGACTCAGCTGCCATCCGAAACTGCAGATATGTCATAATAACACAGATCAAGATAGGCTCGGTATCATGGATAAAGTAGGTGTTTCTTATTGCATTTTTGACGCTGAATTCATATAATTATGTATGTGAAAAGGTTCCACCATGTACCATGTTTCTGCTATTTTGTCTTAACATGTATCAAGCTGCATTGTAGGCCAAGTAAGAGATAAAAATGGACTTACCTAAAAAAATACATGAGTTTTGAAAATTGGCAGTATGACCCAGTTCCAAGTACTGAGTAATATACTAAATTTACGACCTTGGTGCTCTACCTCTCGCTCCGCCATATTAAAATAAAACTTTGTATCAAAAACCTTTATGGATCGCCAAACATTCTGCGTTTGAAATACGACTTAGTATACAAACAAATTATAATCTCAGAACTATAAAAGATATTACTTTCAAACTTTTAATATTTTTAACACATACCTGAAGGTATATACATATATAGAGCTATGGTCAACTATAAAGCTTTTATACGTGAACTCACGCCATTTCAACGTATTAGTATGGAACACAGAAAAAGTAAAAGTTATGATAACAAGAAAATCTTACTTGGTGGGTGCTTTTCTATCTCATATTTGAAATCGGTACTCCAAATTCAGTAGAAAACAGTTATTGTTATCCATGTCAACGCAAAAAATGTTAAATTTTGTTTCCCTGTGTAATTGGTCAGTTTTTGAAACTATAGTAAATGACGTTGGGTTTGCGGTAGTTTGGATTTTAGAAATCAATGAGCCATTTTGAATTTTGAAATTTGTTTTAACCAGAATGCTAAGTGCTCTTCAAAATCCTAACACGTGAAGTAAATAACAATACAAAACATTATGTCATTAATAGAGTCTACATATTTTGCGTTCAATATCTTACACTTTCACCTTTAGATTGTATAGTTTTTGCTATCTATATACTTGCCGAGAAATTCCAGGCATGGTATTTATTTAAGATAATAAAAAGGTAAATTTGTTTTAGTGTAATGAAGCCAGCTTATGTAATCAAAGAGATTCATCATATATTCGAACACATTGAAATTCCTTAAGAGAGACTATAACATATTTCTTATATTCTTCCATAACCTCATAGAAAAAGAGTAATATATCCCAAAGTGATATATATATATATATATAGGTACCAGAAAGAAAAAAGAGAGCAAAGTCTCAGAAGAAACTAAGCTCTTGATGAAGAAAAGAAGGGAAATGAAAGAAGAGGAAAATTGCATAAAGAGGATTGAGTACATAGAACTAAATAAAACCGTAAGAAAGAAAATAAGAGAGGATGTACGAAGATATAACGAAAATCTCAGACGTAATGAAAGAAGAAGTGGATAAAGTACTTTGAGGGATGAAGAACGGAAAATCACCAGGAGAAGATGCTCACAGCAGAGATGTTTAAATGGGGAGGTGAAAAAATGAAAGAGGAAGTTGCTAAAATATTCTCGATGTGCCTGAGGAAGAGAGAAATACCCAGAAGTTGGAACAATGCCGTTATCATTTTGTTGTACAAGAAAGGGCACAAAGAACGCGTGGAAAACTACAGACCAATTAGTTTACTGTCAGTGCTATACAAAATCTTCGCCAAAGTTATTTTGAATCGTATTGAACGAGACTTGGATTTAAATCAGGGAAGGGAACAAGCCGGATTTCTTCGTGGATTTAGCACAATGGATCACATACAAACATTGAATGAAGTTATGGAAAGGACTAATGAATATGAACTTCCACTATGTTTGGGATTCATAGATTTTGAAAAGGCTTTCGATTCGGTCTCCTTGCCAGCAGTACTTAAATCACTTGAACATCAAGGCACAATCATTGCCTTAGGGAAGTGACAGTTGCTCTCTAATTACTACCGACATTAACATTTATCCCGCCAACTACATATCAATTGGAAGGCATGAGCAAACAATGCTCGAAACTTCATATCCCACCCCGACATTTACTCTGACTGACTGACTGACTGACTGCATCGAAAGTGCATACATCAAGTTACTGCGAAACATTTACTCGACTTCCACTTCTGTCATTAGGCTGCATCAAGACAGTGAAAAATTTAAAGTTGGAAAAGGGGTAAGGCAAGGAGATTCAATTTCTCCAAAACTGTTTTCTGAGGTCCTGGAGAGAGTGTT
Source organism: Lepisma saccharinum (assembly GCA_022664845.1). Classification (NCBI taxonomy): domain Eukaryota; kingdom Metazoa; phylum Arthropoda; class Insecta; order Zygentoma; family Lepismatidae; genus Lepisma; species Lepisma saccharinum. The sequence continues at coordinate 103,428 of JAGDQP010002396.1, forward strand.
CCAGAATTTAAACTGGGATGAAGTTGGAATTAAAATTAATGGCGAATATCTTCATCACCTATGGTGCGCTGATGATATAGTCCTGTTTGCTTCAAGTGCAGAAGAACTACAAACCAGAATGGAAGAACTGAGTAACGAGAGTTCGAAAATAGGCCTTAAAATGAACTTAAGTAAAACAAAAGTAATGTACAACCAACATGCTGCAAAGAAGGAAGTGAAGATTAACGGAGAGACAATAGGCATAGTTGATGAGTATGTTTACCTAGGCCAGCTTAAAACATCGAATGCCAAGTTGACTGATGTAATAAATAGAAGATGTACAGTGGCGTGGAGTTCTTTTGGCAGACTACACTTTATTTTCAAAAGCAAACTTCCAATGTGTCTGAAGCGTAAAGTTTATATTCAGTGTGTCTTACCTGTAATGATGTACGGCTGCGAAACTTGGACAATGAATGCGCAAACGACTCAAAGATTGAGAGCCACACAAAGAGCAATGGATAGGTGCATGCTAGGAATAACCAGGAGGGACAGGAAGAGAAATTAATGGATTCGCGCACAAACAAAAGTAGAGGATGCAATCAAGACTGCGAAAAAGATGAAGTGGAGATGGAAGTCACATAGCTAGACGAACAGATGGAAGGCGGACAACAAATGTACTACAGTGGATTCCTAGAGAAAAGAAACGACCGAGACGACGTCCAAATGTAAGATGGGTAGATGAAATCAAGCGTTTTTCAGGAGCTGCATGGATGAGGATATCAGCAGACCGAGATATGTGGAAAGAAAAGGGGAAGCCTTCATCCAGCAGTGGATAGAAAACTTCTGAGTATGACATATATATATATATATATATATATATATATATATATATATATATATA
>JAGDQP010002397.1:0-19153 GCA_022664845.1 Lepisma saccharinum
AAAAAAAAAAAAAAAAAGGAAAACCTCAACCAAAGACAAACCTACTTGTGTACTGAAAATTCTCTTTTACGCGTATGAAATAATATGAATCGAAAATCAATACCTACTCTAACGTTGTTTAAAGATCTGCTCGTATCTCACTGACACTGTAGCGCAGTGGATCTAAACATCTTTTGCATCTCGCGCCACCCAAAAGAGCAGAACCATCGCAAGTACATTGCAAAAAATGTATGTGTTAATTGAACTCAATTTTAACAAAGAACAGTGGTCACAGCATGACTACCACTTTTGCTTTTGTTTTTCTTCTTTAATATGGAGGGTGTTGTGTTACGGTTTAGCAAGGCGCAATATTAAATTCGAAGCGATATGTTGAGATTTGCGGTGTTCATTCAACACAAGTTAACCGGTAAGTAAGTAAAACAGCGTACTCTTAAAACAATAAAATCAATAATCATATTTATTCTCCCTTTTAAACTATGCTTACCTTCATTTATTCTTTCTATATATATATATAAAAGAAAGGATTAATGGCAACCGAAAAAGGTCGCCTGACTTTTGGTCATTAACTTGTAATATTTGGATAAATCAAGGGGCTGCAGCTATCGTGTAAAATTTCTACTTTACCAGGCCGAAATGAAGCTCATGTCTCCAGACTTACGAATTTGCACTAAGGTGCTAGATATTCCACACTAGAACGCAAATAATCTCATATCTTTGAGATTTGTTCGGGTGGGTCTGCTCGGTGTTGCACTATTTGTAAAGTAGTACAGAATTGTGTAAGTGGATGTGACGTCACAGTGTCTATTCGTGCAATCCCGTGCAGTTCTTGCCCGAACGGGCAACTGCTTATTTCCTTTAGCTAGCACGGAACGCCATCTGTAGTAACCCCCCTTCTCTCACACATACACTGATAACGCAGCACGACTGTCAATTGTTTGCAGCCATCTACACTCTCTCCCGAGCAGGGGCAAAAAGTGCTTGCATTGGGTAACACTACTTGCTGGCACTGGGTTACACTACCCACTCAAACGCAAAAGTGTATACTGCAGCATACTCAGACAAAGCTTTAGTCTTTAGATAGAGAATACTTTTTCAATGCAGGACTACAATTAATAGAGATAAAGTTCAGTTAACAGATATGATTGGCATAATAGACTGAAAGATAATAGTTAAACATCCCAACCCCCATTAACTGAGCAGGTCGAATGCATTATACACTCCAACACAAGTACAAACTTGAGTGTACTATTTCCTATCTTCACGAAGCGTAGCTGTCGAAACATACATATTAATAAATTAGCACCCGTTGTCTACCATATTCCTTTCCTAATAACCGATACAACGCTTGTTTCATATCTTAGTGCTTATCCTATTCATTTTATGCTTATTAGGGAAAACATTTTCTAAGCGTAGGAGATATTTGACAAACCCGAAGAAATCGACGAAAAATCTACAATGCCATGTTCATACAATAAGAACACTGAAAATAGGTAAAAGAATGCGGTTATTCTGACTTTAAACGTTTTAATAACACACTACACAATTAACATGAGTTGCTCTGGCACTGGTGTTGTGTTAAAATTTATGACCTTGTAGTAACTTCCAGAGGAGACTTCTACTTCCATGATCAAACAAGCTGGCCACACTAGCAGAATTTTGAATCTTGTGCTTATGGCAGATCAATATCCATTTCGCTGCACGCATGGGCAATCAACGCGGCATTCCACGGTGTCGCGACGCCCCGATTGAAAATCAATGGATATATTTACATGCATACAGACTGACTCCCATCCGTGGTATAATGGTTATGGCCACGGACATCGCAATGGCACTGGAGAGGCACGCAGGTTAAAGTCCTCTGCTACCGGTCATACTGACATAAATTTACTGGATTTTTCTCAGTTTCACCAGGCAAACGCTTGTATGGTACCTAGACAAAGGTATTAGGCAATACCTTCGTCCTTCCTGTCCCTGAAATGTGGCAACCGATTGAATCATCACTCCAAAATATGCCGGGTTTAGGTCACAGTTACCTGTCTGATTCATAAAAATAAGTTACATAGAGTATTTATGTTTGTAGGGCTACCAACACTGTTTCACATACAGTTAAGTTTTAGTATTATAAATTAGTTCTTTCAGCAAAATTCGTTGTTCTATGGGATCCCCGGTATCATCGCTTTCAAGACATAACTTTCGCTCTTATGTCTTAAAAGTAATGATATAGGAACTTTCCGGTATGCATACCATATACTAGTCTGTGGACTGTTTTCATCACCGTCCGGGAATTCTGGTGATGACTTTTTTGAACGCAGATAGGAACTTGCCAGTGAAACTGCCATTTTCCAAGATTGATGCTACGGATCCTATCGGATCTGGAAGCTGGAAGCATGCGTCTACAGAAATACAGACGGAAAAGGAAAATATTTTATTACGTTTATCGAAACCTACACCAGGGCTGGGTTGGAACAAAATACTTAAGTGTAAAATCTACTTGTCGGACAGTTAAAAATAATTGTTGCCAAATTTAATTAGCAGAGAAAAATGCACATTTGTCGAGTTTTACTAAAGTACGAAAAGTAACACTTAAGTTATAGTATTGAGCGTTTCCAGCAACAGACTTAAGTGCACACTTGGCTGAGTGGAACTCTAACAGACTCTTAAGTGAATTTATCTTGCAACTCACCCCAGGCTGTTACTTGTAGAAGTGGAAGGTACTTCTTGACCTTTTCCTGGTACTTAATTTCCCGTAAGGGAAAACTTCAGGCCAAATAAGTTTTAAACTGAAGTATGTAAACTTTGTATTTTTGTCTACACAGGCTAAGTCCCGCTTGATACGGAAATATTTATGTTAGGATAAATCTTAGTGGTAGCAGTAGCGTGAGCGTGTGAAAGCAAGGATGATACAATAGGGCAAGATGCTATGGTATACATTCATACATTTTTGCTTTTATACGCTAGAATTACTGCTAAAGCTAAGATTTATCGTGCCATAAATGCTTCCATGTCAAGCGGGCTTAAGAAGACAACATTAACGTTGAAACTTGTTTCAGAGACGCTATTTCCGTACCTCTTTCTGTATATGAATTTATTGCCTCACGTTAACGTTTAAAACTTTCGTTGATATTTGGCTTACTATCTCAGCGTTTATTATATCCACTGTTTCAACCATCATAAATAATTATTAATGTTTGACATCATCCCTGTTTATATTAAATAAAGAAGGTTTTTATACTAACTATTTATTAATAATCATAACTAAATGATAACGTTTATTATATCAACTTTTATCAGTGTTTAATAAACGTATATCATGCACGTTCTTATTTGTGAAATATGCGACAAGATTACAATACTATCAGAGATTAGATACAATACAAGATTAGATTACAATACATGATTAGACTCGATTTTAAAATTCCTGTTTGGTTCATAACATATATCTTCCAGGATCACTATTGCCAACTTCAGTCAATATAAAAAAAATGGCTAAAACTTAATGCAAATGTGTCAACAATCTTACTAGCAATGGGAACACGATATATTAAAAACAGCTTCAATTTTGTTGCAATAACGCAAAATTGGCAACGCTGGTATCCAGGAAACATTTTGATTACTTAATACCAGATATCTGCACAAAGACGAACAAGTTAATTTGGGCATGTCTCACAATTTAGATGAAAGTGTGTTATTATCTCTTATTACTAACAAAGCTCCTTTTACTGAATAAAGAACATACCATTCATTTTTCATGACATTCGATTATTTTTCGTATCATCTTTTCTTCATTAGTTCTCCATGACCTTCACGTCTACGTTCGCATTCAAGTTTCTGATTTACGAGAACTACATGGTATATCTTTAAATAGATCTTTTAGAACTTTCGAGAGTTAAACGAAAGACCTGCATTTGTAACGAATCTAAAAAGAAATAGTCGTCATTAAGTTCAACTTCGTCCGTCTGTAAGGCTGCCTTTTCATGTACGCTCTAGCTCAGTCTGTAAGGTTGCCTTTTCATATACGCGTTAGCCATGTGCTTCGCTGTGATTTGGTCTAGTACCGAATAGTATAATCGCGCCCCGTATTTCTATTGGCTGCTAAACCAAATCGCAAAAAAAAAAAAAAAAAAAGCACAGGATTAGTACGCACATGAAAAGGCGGCCAAATACGGGCTAATGCCTGAACGAAAGCAGATAGTGAGGAAATGATATCAGATTTGGTTTCAGCTAATTCCATGTACATGGTTATTTGTAGTTTGGTGACGCTATACAGTGTTTCATTATGGTATTTTTGAGTAACGTTCGTTGTCTCATAATCAAAGGGTCCCGGGTTCGATTCCCGGTGGGAACACAAGTGGTTCGAAGCCTACTTTAATTTGCAGGTTCCGTCCTTAGTACATCATCTTGATCCGATGGAAGACAATACCAAACCATTGGTTCACCGTACCTAGGGACCTTCGAGTAGAAAACTCGCTGGCATCAACGTCATGCTAATAAGAATGCTACAATTTACAAAGTACTATTGTCTCTAAGTACTTGTAAATGCTGGATTGGAATTGTGTCACACTGCGGCACGTGAACATTTTGATGGAACAAGATCCGAGTTGTAAGTGGAATTTGACAAAAAAATTATCTAATTCTTGAATTATCTCACTAAAAGTTTCATCCAGTAATTGAAATACTCATGTTTTGACAGTATACAATCTGGCTGGCGTTAATTTTAGGTGACAATTAAACACATGCCAGTGTGAACTGATGAGACAGAAACAGTTAGCAGACATCACATGTCCACCACACACGATACTGATCTTAAATTCAACATTTCGAATAACTCTGACTTTCACATGTACGCAGTATACAGTAGTCACACTGAAGGTTTTCCTTCCTTCAGCTATTCACAAGCAATCAAATTTTGGTCATTTTTTGTCTTTGTTAACTGTGGTAAATTGGTAAATTCGGTATTATTGGTAAATTCGTAGCGGCTTGGTATTAAAAATTTGGTAAATAATTATCGAAGTAAACATTTTCAACAGATACAGACATTTTAGCCAATTTTGCCCATGTGTCACAGAGGAAAATATAATTTTAAATGTGGTTTCCCAGTAGAGTATTGTAGACTTTTTCAATGAATTAGGTAGTACAGTTTACCAAAGTGTTTACAAAGCATTGAAGGTAAGTGACATCAGAAGGCACAATTTCTAAATGACTAATGCTTACCGAATAAAAAGAAAGAGAACAACAAAAACGTTGATTTAACGAAATTTGCTTTAATCGATCTTGATCTGAAGGGACTTATCCTAATTCTATAAGCAATCCGCACGACACTTGTGTGGTTTTGGTTGCGTGCAAGCGAGGATACGATTGGTTCATTTGATATCGTACCGGAAGTGTGGGCTTATGAGCAAGTACTGTATATAACAAGCCAAAATACATTTATAGTATAAAATTACGGCTGACCCGATGACAACATATTGAGGTGTATTGAAAATCCGACTGGGATATGTGAAATTTCACAGTATTGTATAAAAATAAAATGCAGAAATGTTCTGGCGTTATATCAGATTCAAACGCAGGATTAAATCGAGAGTTCTGCTAATACAATAGATTTATTGGCTGCAGCCAAGGACTCTACCAGACACCCCGAAAGTCTCGAGCACATCTTCAACTTAAAAAGTTTTTTTTTTTTTTAAGTGTACGCGAAAAACTGTAAAACTCTACTTACTCCCGCCATTTTAAATTTACACCCCCCAAACTGAAAATCCTGGAAGAATTCCCTGGCACTATCTCACGAAAATTTACAACAGTGGTCCTCAGGGCTGACGAACCAAACGAAAGCAAATCCCATATTCCCTCGTATCTTTAATTTCTAACCAAGTTACCCATTGTTTGCTCTGAGATAAATTATCAACTTTCCAGTTAACAAATAACGTTTAATCTAAAGCGCGCGCGCACACACACAGTCACATTCAGTATTTTTTTCTTCTTCTTCAGTAATTAGTGTGACTGCACATTAGAAGCAGGTGTGTAACATATGTTACCCTGTTCTGTTCAGTCTAGCGTGGAACAATAACAGTTCGCATTGCAATATTATTTGCCAAGCGCCCAGAATTAGTAGCCATACATAATGTTCACAATCATCCAATGTCGAAAATTCTTTCCATATATATAAAACAAAAGAGGAAAGAAACAAAATAGAATAAGAAAGATAAATTTTAGTGCAAATTTCCTTGAGGAAAATTTATTGTACTAATAACTGTTATTACGTTGTCAGACCAGTTAGAAGAAAAATTATCGAGGTTAACTTTAATAACTATCGCAATTCTTCAAAGTTTTACTACCCTTTTCTCTGCTATTGTTCCAATTGAGATTCCTCTTAGCGGAGGTGGTATTATTCTTGAATACTCGGGTTCGATTCCCGTTCGATGGAGGTCCTAGGTTTCATTCCCAATTTCGGCGTGGTGATCCAACATTTCGGTGAAATAGTGCGTGTTCTTACATGGAGAAGTGGTCAACTCCAGTATCGAATTGTTTCAATTGTGATTGACATAAATAAGCTAGTATAATCTTTAAGGACGGGACCTACAGTATTTGTTGTAAAAATGAACTTTGAACTATTCCGTTCAATAAACAACGCAGCGGATTTGAACCAACGACACCGAACATAAAAAGTGAACGTGCTAACCAATTGTACCAAGTAGAAGTCCCGCGTGCAATTCATTTGTGCATGTTTTCATGGCTAGCTGATCGTCTTCAACGTTCATCATTGGAACGATATTAAGAACACTTTTTCTGTTCTTGTCATTAGTTACTCCATGGGAATATGGGCACAGGATAATCGTTCAAATACTTATCATCCAAATGGAATATTGCTCAACAGTAATGAGAGAAATCATCCAACGGGGAATGCGTCCAACGAGAATTCTGTCCAAAGGAGAAACGTAGAAAAAGCAACATGTTTAACAGGAATATAGCAGTGACAATACTATTTAAAATGGTTGGCAATATTGGCAACTGGGGCACCGTTGGTGCCTAGATTATCTCTATGACCTGTCCCACTAGCTGCATGTCAAGTTTGGTACGGGTACGGGCAATGGTATTGGAGTAATTTGAAATATTATTATTAATTTTTTTTAAATAAAGACACTTTTCTTCAACAATTCATAATGAAAAGTAAAAAATAATTTTGTTTGTGCATGACTAAGAAGAAAAGCGTGGGACGCGCCAATTGAAGAATTTATAAACGACTATATGTGAGAGCGCACCCCATGTTTTTCTTTTTAGTAGAAAAGTATGTCTTTAAAAAGTTTTTTTTTTTATATTTTTTTCAAGTTATTTCGGTGTTCTTCTGTGACTCAAATCCTAATGTGTTATGCAACCAGTGAAACCCAATATCGTTGCAGGCCAGTATTTATCTTAGGATAAAGAAGTACATATTTTTTTAAAAAAATATATTGAAATATGCTTTTAAAATATATATGAAAGTAACAATGGCATATTGTATTGTCTTCCGACTTACATCGCTGTGCAAAATTTCATCATTCTATGACGTCGAGAAATGAGTTAAATTAACGTTGAAAGATTTGAGGACACCACGAACCATTGTGAACTAAAGAAAAGAATGTAAAAAGGGTAGCAAATCAAGATAACTGGGGTGTCTGGGCGCGGCGCAAGAATAATCTCCATGACCTGTCCAAGGATAACCTCAACGACCTGCGCAAGTAGCTAAACACCAAGTTTGGTACGGACACGGTTAAAAAGATTGTCAATATTGATCCATGAAATTGAAATCATACAAATCTAGCCCAGACCAGGGATTACGCCAGGATTTTCCGTTTGGGGAGCGGGTGTATAAAGTCAAAATTGGGAAGGTGTAAATGGAGTTTCTATCGATTTTTGAGCATAAAAAAAATGAAGTTGGGGTGTTGTCGAGGATTTGGGAGGTGACCCCCCCCCCATTCAAGGCGGTCTGGCTGAATCACTGGCTCGGACCAAGGTTTACCTATGTACCAAAAATCGTTTGAATCAGTTCAGTGGTTTAGGCGTGATGAGGCCTCATACATACTATTATCTATCTTTTTTATAATACAGAATTTTTATTCGAAATGAAGTTAAACTTGAAATAACGGAGGTCTACAAACGCACTTATGAGTAATTCGAATATTTTTAACGCAAAGAAGAGAAACACTTCTCGCTCACAAAGTACCAACATAATTTTCAATCAGAAAATCTAATTCTCTCCCTTTTCCTGTAAGGTAGAATACTGACAGACAGTTTCGAAATCCTGACCAGCCAGTCTTTCTTTGACATCTCAAAAGCCTCAATCTTCATCAATGTTTCAAGACACGACAATGGAAGGAAAAGACACCGTGAATTTTTAAAAGTAGAAGCTTTCCACTCAAGTGCAGTGTGAGAAGAAATGGCTGAAGGACATTAATTCATATTCAATTCAATTCATTCATTCTTCTCTCTTTCTCGATTTCTTTCTTTCTTCTTTTCCTCCTTCTCTTCCTTTATCCTTTTATTCCCTTCTTTTCCTTCCTTCTAGATTTCTTCCTTTCGTTTTTGTTTCCTTTCTTACTTCCATGCTTTATTTCTGTTCCTTTTTCTTCATCATTTCCTTTCTTTTTTTCTTCATTATTTCCTTTCTTTCTTTTCCTTCTTTTTTCTTCATTATTTCCTTTCTTTCTTTGTCTTCTTACATTATTTCTTTTCATTCTTTCCTTTATTTTGCTTCTTACATTCATTCTTTTCTTTTTCTTCCTTCATTCTTTCCTTCTTTTACTTCTGACTTTTCCTTTCTTATTTTATCTCGTTCTTTTTCTATCTTAGTTCTTTTCTTTCTTTGTTTCTTCTTACTTCGTTTCTTTTTCTCCCGTCCTTCAGTTTCCTATTTCTTTTTTCTGCGTCTTCCTTCCTTCCTTTCTCTTCCTTGCTTTGTTTTTCCTTGTCTTTCTTTGATACACGCACAGAAAGACAGAACTATAGCGCCAGCACGAAGAGAAAATGCATGGAAGAAATGTGAACTACCATCGATAGTCACTTATTTTTTTTTATTTTCACAAGCTCTACATTGTAAACTACACTTCTTTTACATTTTTAAAATCATACATGGAGTAGAACAACGTTTGATCAATTTCTTGTATATTTTTTTTCACTTCTGATCATAATATGTATACCTTTTAAGCGTCATTACTATTATTATTATTATTATTTCAGAGTAGCTTTTAAAACCAGTGTTGTAAGTTGTGTCATTGACAACGATACTGTACCTATCACAATGAGTGTGTCGAATAGCTCGAATTTTTTATTTGAATTTCGTAATGGTCTCCAAGGCAACTCTGGTTTAGTTCCCGAATGGTTGTGTGTGTCTCATCGTTGCCAACTTAACAACTTTCCGGAAAACATGTTACAACTAAAAGCCTTCAGTATTCCAATCATTGCTTGAGTGCTTAAGCTTACTTCAAGAATAAAATGATGTTTTATAACTGAATGTTTTAAGAGTTCACGAGTAGAGGAAAAACGATAGACATGCAAGAGTTTTATAAAGTTAGGAATGTAGTAACTATAGAACTCTATATGAAATGGTAAGTGTTACAAAGATATTACGTTCAGCTGAGATAGTTCCAGTTTCGGTATACGACACGATTGTTACCTTACAACTTTAGCGAAAACGGACGAGGAATACAGTTATCTGATAAACAATTTTCTAATGATACTGGCTCTACTACTATTTAGGATGATACAGAACTAATTACATTACTTTCGGAAGGTGATTCCTGACATTAATAGAAAAAAGTAAAAACTTATAAATATGGGTGAAATTTCGCTTCGTTTTGGACATATACAGCGTTTCCAACTTGAAGCCCAAAGTCGACGCCCAATCACACGAAGAAAATGAATCCAGATAAATCAAAATGATGTATTGAATGAAAATTTCGTTAGCAGGATTTTGTTTCTAACACGATGGTGGATATCAGGAGTGAAACCACGATATCAATGAGTTGTCAGTGTTGCCAACCTGTTATAACTTTATTTTTGTTAAATGACACTACGTCGTGTTATTGTAGGGTATTTTTCATCCTCTAGTAATGATAAAACAACATACGTAAAGTATCCACCATAGAGTTGCAAACAATGATTAAAACACGAAATGAAAATTCTACGAAGTTTCAATAAGATCACAAAAACTGTCTCATCCATAGTTTGCAACACTGCGGTGCGTGTTTTACGTATGTTGTTAATCATCACTAGGATATGCCAAATATCCAATAATACGATGTAGTGTCTTTTGAAAAAAAAATAACGTTATAACAAGTTGGCAACATTGACAACCCGGTGACATCATGTTTTCACTTCCTGATATCCATAATTGTTTTAGAAACAAATTTCTGCAAACGAATTTTTCATTCAATGCATCGTTTCTGATATATTAAGAATTATTCGTTTTCTTCCTATTGTTACGCGTCAACTTTGCCTCCAAGTTGGAAACGCTGAATCTCCAAAACGTAGCGGAATTTCACCCATGTTTAGAGGAACTCTTTTTTTTTTTTACTTGTTTCGATGTCAGGAATCACCTCCCGAAAGTATCGTACTTTGTTCTAAATCGCCTTGTATGTGCTTGTTCGTTTTGCGTTCTCTGAATTTTTTAATGCGTAAGTGCATGCATGCATTATATTTTCATTACCAGACTAGCAGCCACTTACACATTCTGCAACAGCTTTCGTAGGAATTTTTCTAAAAAAAAAAAAGAAGTAGTGAAAAAACGTATACTCCATCGAACAGTCCTTGTGAGAAAATTAGTTTCTTGCCTAAATAGCTGATCCCTTGGAGCCACTCTACAAGGAATTCATTTCGCCTGCCGACCATCTCCTTAGGCATGGCGCTAAAAGAAGAAATAACAGAAAATTTTAAAAAAGAAAAGAAAAAACGAAAAAGGAAGAGGAGTTGGAGAAACACAGAAGAGACGTTTTACAGCATACGAGAAGGAAAGAGGCCTGACTCTCTTTTCTCCCAATGAATGGTCGAGCCTTGTTTTAAGTGTCTGCCGCTAGGGCGCCACTGTCACGAAGACGCACCCAACTGTTTCAACAATGTGATCCATTTTCAATATGAGTGAAAAACAGAACTGCCGTCCATACCAGAATACTGTTGGTATGCGGCGCGTGTGTACAAAAAGAAAAACATAGCCACGACCAGTAAAACCAACGATCCACTGATGCTGTTTAGAAGTGTAGTTCCGCATTCTCTCTCTAGAGATCACTAGCGCTTAAATTTTACTTCTTTCCGAGATTAAACAGGGATCTCGGTTTATGTGTAAGCGGTCCAGGGTTCGATCCTCGGTGGAGGTTCCCAATGTAATTATAGACCCAGCATTTTGATGTCAACTAGGAAGTTACTAAAATTAAGAGGTTCATGAGTACCGTCTCGAAAGCCGGATTAAGAGGCGATGGAGAGTTGTTGCCCCTACCACGTAACGTCCTTGTTGACCGAATCTAAGAATAATCGTGCTCGAGATCTGAACCCACGCCTTTCTGATTACGAAACCACCATGGGTGAGTACAATTCATCAGTTTATCCTCAGTCTCACATTTTCGCTTCGTTATCAAGCACTCTCACGTTTCAATACTCTTATCCAGGGATTCCGTCAGGATTTTCAGTTGAGGGGTGTAAACTCAAATTTGGGAGGGTGTAAGTGAAGTTTTGCACGGTTTCTATCCATTTTTGACCGTAAAATATTTAAGTTGGGGGGGTGCTTTCGAGGATTTGGGGGTTGATTCTCCCCCTTGGCGGAATCACTGCTCTTATCACTCGCCTTCACTCATTACCTCACTTTGCAGTGGGTCCTCACCCTCGTTTTGGAAACTAGGTCTCATCCGTGATGGTGAGGTTATTCCTCATAAGGGGGCTCTCGTGAGGTTGAATGAAAGTTGTATTTGAACCATCTCATTGTATATCAATAGTGCATGGAAACGGTGGGGAGGGGGGTTCTAGAAGAATCCCTAGGAGTTATATAGTACGTAGAGAAGGAAAACTTCCACGCAACCAACACTTCTTTCTACAAACGTTTATTGTGATAACTGATAATCAAATCCCTACTTTACTACTATTTCACAGATTCTGGTAGGTTATGAAATTTAGAGAGAAAAGAAACGAGGAGGGAGTTAGAAGTTTAAAACTGCAAATGATACAGATACAAAAGATAGGAAGGGGGGGTTAACAATTCCCCCCTCCAATAATTGACAATTACATTAATAATACCAAATGAATTAATGTTCATTCAATTAAGAAGTGAAACATCCAAAGATGATTTTTTTTTTATTGAGCGAATGTAAATGACAGGCACATGGAATGAAATAGGAAGTCGTTAATTGAAACTCATTCATTTATGACACGTTTTATACCCCAAAACAAAAGAAAATCGTCATAAACATTAAAACAAAAAAAACGAAAAAAAAAAAACAAGATGAAATATTTTTGACGTTTTAGCTTTCTTTCTCTCTCCCTTTTACCAGCTAGAATGACGTCACAAACAGCTGGTTGTTGCAGAGATCTCTTTTTTCTGCAATGGTAAGCACTAGATACAAAACTGCTGCTATGACGCTAGCGAACTCAATGATGACGTCAAAACGTTCATATACACGTAGAAAAAGCGAATGGTCAACGATCAGATGCCAGTTATAGAAGAATATGAAAAACTCTTATTCTAACTCGGTAATATGACGTAATTTTGTTCTTGTGTAGAGGCTCTCCGTGGTCTATATGAGTGAATATACGCATTATTACGTCATAATGGTAAAAAAAAAATCCTTAGGTGCGCACCTACGAATCCATTTGTCTTTCATCGGTGTCCAGGGAGGATATAAATATGAAATGGAAACACAGTAAGATAATCTATTCCTAAAATTAGATCGTACATACAGGATACTTGGGGGGTCGGAACTAAGCCGCCGTAGCTCAGTGGTTCGCGTAGCCTTCGGGAGGTCGTGGGTTCGATCCCAGCGGCCGACCATCCTGACTGAAGTTTTTTCCAGGGTTTTTCCTCAGTTACACCAGACAAATGCTGGGATGGCACCTTCAACATAGCCCCTGGGCGACACCTTCCCGAATTCTTTCCCCTCCCCTATCCCGGCCTAAGCCTTAGATGCCTAAAGGCTATAAATAAAATTAAAATTAAAATAGGGGGTCGGAACCCAACGCATCGGCTCCCACTACACACTAAATCAGAAGAGAGGGAATTTTCACTATATTTTTATTTTTTTCGAGAAAGTGATTTAATCCAAAATTATTGAATTTCAATATAAAAGAATGATTTTCCACGAAACACCTTCGCTTTGGATAGAAAATGTGCATTTTTGATATGGAATTCCTATGCTTTACGGATGTAATTTATTCTTAAAAACTTGAAAGACCGATTTCTCATCACTTTAGGGTGGTTCACAATGCATCATGGCCAGTAGTTAATTTATTTTCAGCCATTTGTTACCGTGAAGGTTATCGAGAGATGAAACCCTACTTTAAAGTTAATCGCGTTTAGTTAAAAATAACAACAGAAGACTTGATAATTTTTCTTAGTGACAATCATACAAGTAGACGTTAGGAGTAAGATATATACAAGAATTTTTTGAACATTTTTCTCAAGTACCTAACAGGACGAAAAAGGACACTTTCAAAGGCGTTATCTCGCAATTGCCCAGCTACGGTAGATCACTGGGCGGGAGGTTGCAAGTCAAGGTTGAAAAAAATCACGATTTTTCTCCAAAAAAAAAAAAAAGTTCTGTTGATTTTTTAAAATTTAAATCGATTTTTTTATTTAAATAACTTGCGTCACTGAAACAGCTACAAAGTTAGTTTTTCCTTTTTATATACCTTAACCAGTAGAAACTAAAGTAAAATTCACAAATATGTGGTGTTCGCTACGGAAAACAGCCATGGAAAATAGGCAATTACACAACCTGTAATAGTTTTGAAAAGGAAAGAAGATATGACGTTACTTACTTATAGTATATATTATAAAGGCAAGTTAACACGTAGGAAACGTCTACATTATTTTCGTCGATACACGATGAATGAAGTGGTTCTACAGGGGTATACACCATAATTAAGTTCGGAGAGGAAACAATTTGCAATGTTTCTACGTGTCAGCTTTCCTTATAAAATGACGTCAGTGTCTTTCTTTTTTCCTAAGTAATTGCAAATTCTGTTATCACAATTGCCTCTTTTCTCCACGCTACATCTCCCACACGAAATGTTCCACGATATATCTTTACTAAGACATATTTTAGTTAATTTCAGTTGGAGATATCAGCTTTCGAAATTGTACTATCTTGGAAACACCTTATGACAATAAATTCCATGAAATATGAAAGTTATTTTGGAGCCGCGAGGGTTTAGTGGAAGAGCGGTCACCTCTGGTCCGTGGGGTCCACATTCAATCCCTGCGCGCCGCCAGAACTTTCAGTTTGCCGGGGACGAAGTCAAAATTGGGAGGGTATAAGTGTAGTTTTTACAAGGTTACTATCGATTTTTGACAGGAAAAAATTTTAAGCTGGGGTGGTGGTATCCAAAATTTGGGGATGACACTCCCCACCCAGAAGGGGGGCTGGTGGAATCACTGGGTTCGAGCCATGTGGGCTTTGTGGTGAACACAAACCATGTGCGTAATTCAATTCAATCAATTAATTAAATTCAATTTCGGACCGAAAGGTCCGAAGCCTGCCCCAACACCATCTGTCCGCGGTTGGTGGAACTGCGTCCACCTGGTCGCAGTACTGTGGTCAGTGTGGTCAGACTGCGCACCACCTGGCCACGAACAGGCATATTAGGGGCTTTCTAGACCGAGTAGCCGTCCCGTCTTTATTCACGTGACTTTCCAGTTTGCCTCACGACGCTGGGTGGACGCCCAAAAGTGGGACTGCAACCAGGAATTGAACCCGGGACCACGCAAACATGAGTCCAACGGTCTAACCACTAGACTATGGAGCCAAATTCAATTCAATTAGAGCTATTTAATACAGTAAAATTAATAGTATATACACATACTACTATTAAGAATAAATTGTTTTTGTGTTATTTGTGAAGAAACTAAATAATTTGATACAAATACATTTTGCATAATGAAAAAGTAAGTTATGTTACGAAATAACAATATCATATTTGTTTTGTATGCAAAAATTGGATCTTCTGTTTTCTGTGAATTTTCAAATTTATTACAAAAATAAACATATTTGTAATACAAATTGTAAACTTATTATGTGAATTGGGTTCCTACGTTGTCTTCTAAAATTTCGCGTGTAATCTGAAATGAACCAATCAAACAGTTTGTTATAATTCTGGGTCGATCACTCTCATTCAGGTTTACATCATAAGAGCCTATCATCACATAAAGACTAGAAGGCGAATTTCAAACTTACATATGATTAAAAAAAAGAATAACTAAAAAATACTGCACTTTACTTCTACTTTGTATGTATAATTTAAATCATTGATTTATTTTTTTTAAAAGTATCTGATTTAAATCAATCAATCTTGTTTCAAATTCTGTTCCTACCGAGATAAAGATTTTTCTTTCTTAATCTTTTTGATTGATAAAAACATGACTATTCTTCCTTATTATTTGTATGAGAAATGCTTCCTTTTGATTTTTTTTTTAATTTTCAACATTTTATTGCGTCATTTCCATGTTGAAAAGATGAAAATTTCATCTAAAAAAAGATTACATCCCCATCAAAAAAAAACTACCATAAATCCCTTTTTTTTTCCAGCGAAAACTTCCCATCTTTCCTCCGATGAAAATCAGAGAAATGTCCATTTTTGCGCTCTCGTCACAAGAAATATTCTGCTCAATTCTAGCGGAATTCCGCTACTCTGAATTTAGTGTCTAAGTACGTACTTGAGTTATGTAAACTTAATTTCATATAGTTAGTGCGTCGAACATATTCCGTTATAAGTTTATACTTGTGTTTAGCGGGCCCCAATATTTTTCGGTGCTCTTTTTAATGGGAGCGAGGCCTCCTTTGTATTTCGTTTGTAGCACTCCTTCGAAACGGCTTATTCAAAGTTGAAATAAATCTTGAACTGTAGTGATGACCACGATTGGCCAATAAAATTGAACATTGGACAAGACACGGAGGAATGATCCCCGAAAAAAACACAAGCAGCTTACTTCAATGAACCACCTCACAACAAAATTAAATGCGTATGTGGTCACCGAGTCAAGTTTCGGGTCCCCGAGTTACCTACGATCGGCTCAGGCCGGGTATCCGGGTCACCAAAAGTGACGCGGTTTCAGCTCTGACATTAACACATTTCAAAGCATATCATGATAGCACGTTCTTTACTTTCTTGCAGAAATACGAGATGCCAAGAGGCAAACCAGGAAATAAAAGACCAGCCACTGACCCAGATGCAATTTAGAATGTAATAAAAGCAGCGACTGTCCAACCTGGGGAAAGAATTTCTCTCCATTAAGCATGTAAAGTGATCAAAGTGTCTCTAGTCACATTATCTAGACATCTGAAATCGCTTAAGAAATCGTGGAAGGAAACATTTCTGTATTCTGTTAGATATGATGTCCACAGGGTGTTTAGTCCGAAAGGAGAGGAGAGAATAGTTGCATATTTAATAAATGTGGCGAGACTGAATTTTGGACTCACCAAAAAAGGGCATTCGAAAGCTAGTCTATAGAGATGCTCGCGCTATCCGAAGACTTGGGACAATGGAGAAATTTCTGGGCAGGGGTGTATGCGAAGGTTTATGAAACGCCACAGAGAAAATATCTGCATGTTTCAAGGTACACCACGCCGTGTTCTAAGGTACATTATATTTTGTACTTATATTCATTTTATACTTTACTACGCTACCAACACTGCTTATAGAAACACTTCATAACTTGTGCTAATAATTGCATAACACAAACAAGTTAGGACCGCGATTCTAGGAACAACCGCGAAGGCTTTGTCCCTTGATAGCATTCCAAGTGCACAAACATTCATTTTTATAAAATAGGTTGGCAACACTGACAATACTTTTCTACTGCGTCGAATAATATTTATGCCAAGTTTGATGCAACTAAGTCTAGTATTATCGAAGGAAATTAAGAAAATTAATATTGAATTTTTAAAAAGGTTAGCAACATTGTCAACTGCCGCGCCAGATCATGACGGTTCCGGCGGCTCTGAGCTGGTGAAGGCAGGACCTCTCCAATGATACCACAACCACGTCTCTACGCCTTGTGGTTCAAAATTATATTTTTGACACGGGTTTGCAACACTGACAACGGGTTGCTTGGGAACGAAGACACTAACAGTGTATTTCTATTGTGTCGAATCATGTTCATGCCAAGTTTGATACTGCTTCATCTAATGTAATGAAAACAATTTGAAAATTTGAATTGCATTGAAAATTGGTTAGCAGCACTGATAACTCGGGTTCTTCGGGACGATGATATCTACAGCATTTTTCTCTCCTATCTAATCAATATGCCAATTTTGGTGGAGATAAGTATAATGGAATGGAAGTAATTTTAATTTTAAAACAATTCGTTGGAAACACAAACGCACTGCACCTATCAAGACTGTTCCTCCTCTAGCCAAAACCTTTCCAACGACAACTCAACCACGTCTCTACACCTTGTGGTTCATGAAATATATATCCTAGACATGGGTTGGCAACACTGACAACGGGGTGCTTGGACACAGCACACTCACAGTGTGTTTCTATTGTGTGAAATAATGTATACGCCAAAGTTTGTGCTGTTACGTTTAACATAATGCAAGTAATATTAAGAAAATATAATTTTACAGAAAATAGGTTGGCAACGCTGGAAAGTTGGATGCTTGGTGACGTAGACACCAGCAGTAATTGTGTCGAATCATGTTTATGCAAAATTTGGTGCGAATATATCTAACAGAACGGAAGCATTTTAAGAAATTGAATTATTAAAAATAGGTTCGCAAAACTTAACCACTGCACCACTGCACCAATCAAGACGATTCCAGCGACTCTGAGCTAGTCTAGCCAAAATCCTTTTTAATAACACCTTAAACATCTTCTCTACACCTTGTGGTTCCTAAGATTTAATTCGCTGGACACGGACGGACGGACTGAGCGTAATTATAATGTTTGTATTTTTTTTTAACTAGATTATGAAGGGACCTTAAAGTGCGCCAATTGCACATCTGAATGAAGCTTTTTGCTTTTGTTTTGAGTGAGATGAATGATGTTCTAACAAGTAGAAACGTAATAAAAACACAATAAACATGAAAGTTTCCATTATTTCATTCGAAGAAATAATAATGGAAGGGAATTTCATTGGAAAGGCTTTTAAAGCAGGGAAATCCTGTTAGGACTACTTCCGCAGAAACGTTTATATGTACTGTATACCCAACAACAAAATATTGTGAGGAAAAAAAGGGTGGGAGAGATGTAAAATATGGGTGTTTATTTGCATGCTTCCTAGAATCACATCCATAATAAAACATAGCTCTTTAGTCAGTTACATTTTCCCCCTTCTGTCCTGCGTTACGTAAAGACTAAAGAAAAAATTGGATTAGTAAGGTAAACAACTCCTATATATCACTATTGCCAACTTTTACATCCAGAATTGTATGAGCAGATGCTATTTATATCCAGGGATTCCGACAGGATTTTTAGTTTGAGAAGGGAGGATGTAAAGTCAACATTAGGAGGGTGTAAGTGGAGTTTTGCACGGTTTCTATCGATTTTTGGCCGTAAAAAATTTTAAGTTGGTTCTCAAGGATTTGGGAAGTCTGGTGCAGTCACTCCTTTATGGAGTGCACAAGAAGACGTATTAATAGCAGAACCGAATCAGAATATGTCATTTACCCTAGTTCGAACTGTCTTTTGGCCTGAGCGAAAGTTGTCTACAGGTCTTAAATTAACCTAAAATTAAAATTTCAACGAACTTTTCTTCTCTGACAATAAAGCAGTTCTTTAGGACGCCATTATAAGTTGCTGTTAATTTACTTTGTGTTGGAAGTATGTCATTAAATGTACTTTAAACTGTGCATTCTGTTGGATAGGAATTTAACAGTACGAACAACATGACAGTTCTGTAAGTTGAAGTTTCAGTAGATTGTAATAATCTTTTTTTTTTTTTTTTGTTATCTCACTGTGATGTAACGGTCTTTGGTAGCAGTAT